>CACKRE030004085.1:14277-74825 GCA_902602495.3 Ectocarpus sp. CCAP 1310/34
GGGGGGGGGGGGGGGTTGGGGATACTAGTCGCAGTCATTTTCGTTGAGTCTAAGCAGTTCACGGTTGAAACGACGAAGGAAGCAGCAAGGTGGAGTGCCCATTGCCTCGCGCCGAGTTTCGCGGTGTTGGTTCATGCATCAATAAAAAAAAGGACCCACACCGTGGTGAAAAACGAACCAGAGAGTCTCAAATTGCAAACCGGCATTTAAAAGATGGCTGTGTCAGCCGATATGTAACGCACCACATAACCTATGCAGTCAAACATGCAAACCCACCCGACCCCGTGTAGTATTCAAGCCTTACCCGCTATCGTCGCCGTCCTCCCCGGCCCCGACGATCTCCCCGCTCTTTATGAGAGCGTCAAAATGCCCCCCCATCACGTACGAAACCCCCAGCAGTATCAAGCTGCTCGTCGTTGATTGGTTGGTTGTCGGGGGCAGCGACGATCAAGAGACGGCGTTTGCGGGCAAACAACAACCAGGGTCATGACGTCATTGAGCACGAAGAAGAGAGCGAAGACATCTCGTGGGATGTTCAAAAATAATGAATACAAAACGCAAGATTATAGATAGCCAGAGGGGGAGATGCCTGAGGGCTACAGCCAGTACACAGGTGCGGCAGAAAGTACAGTAAGCTCGATGGTAGGCCAGTACCAGCACTCAAGAGGTCTGGGGTCAAGAAATGCCGATCGCTGTTGCGGGCGGATTTTCTGCGTCAAAAATCAGGCTTGATTTACATCGAATCGGTCCAAGCAAGTGTTGCACGCAAACGGCAATAGCAAGACTACCCCCCCACAGGCACGACGCCACCAATATGGGAAAACGACGGAACAGAGACTCTGCGATACGTGAGGGGTGTGTGCGTGGCCGCCAACACAAAAAACAGCCACATAGCAGGAAGAGTTCCAGCCCAACCAAACAACCAAGCGCGACCACGGACAAACCTGATCAAAAAGCTCGCGACGCCCCCGTACGTGGCCAGCCTACGCCGATCCCCCCGGCTGCTGAGCGTCACGAAGGAGCCCACCCCCTTGGCACACCGTGACCCGAACACGTCTATCCAGCCCTTGGCCTTGAACTTGATGGCGTCGGACGTGGGTAGGTATAGCATCTCCTTGCACGGCTCGTTGAGGGCGTACGTTAACCCCTGATTTTATTTTTTCATCGTTTGAGGGGGGGGGGGCGTGCTCAACTGGTGATTGCCGTTGCCATGTCCTGTGTCTACTGCTCTGTGTCATGGGTTTTCTCAACTCTCACGAGATACACCCGCGCTTGAAGGCTGCATACTGCTCCGTAGTATACTAGCTCCTGTGTTTGCCGGTCAACTTGCTGGGCAGTCGCCAAAACTCGCAACGCAGCACCAGAGAACACCGAACAAGAGTGCCAAGCGGCGATCAACTACTCGTATAATTGTCAGTGTTGGGTACTTCTCTCTGGTTTTTCCATGCCGCGGGGCCCCTGACGAACACCCACTAAATAATCACATGTACGACCGTTTTTGTTAACACTAGACACAAAGATGTCGCAGAATTTTTATACCTTCTCCTTCGACACACGCAACATACCCATCTCATCCCACATTCACCTCCCGTGCCAAATCAAAGCTCAGCAAAAACAATAGCAACGAAAGCAATAACAACAACATCAGACGGTGCACACCTTGAGAATGGCGACGGCCACGAAGAGGAAGCTCAATGACGGGGCGAAGAACGACGTCACCACCGCGACCACCAGGAGCGTCGGAAAAATTCTCAGAGTTTTCCGCAACCCGAGCAGGCGCACGCAGAGGCTCGTGCCGAAGAGTGACATGAGCAGCGACAGCGAGTTGGTCGTCTGGCCGAAGTGCCCCATGAGGCTCGCCATGCGCTCGTCTGCCTCGTCGCCCGCGGTTTCGCGGAACATTTCCACGCCCAGAACCTGGTTTCGCGGGTCGTTCCCACGGTGGTGTCATAGTGATGGATGGATGGATGACGCGTTGGTTCGGGAACGGATGGAGAGATGGCCGCGATGACTTCGTTCGTTCGTTTTTGCTTTGCTGGGACATTTGAAAATGAAAGTCTCGAATGTGTCCGAATTTTTGAATCGAGCAGAGTGTACCCATTCGTTCACTAATCATGCAGAACGTGTCTGATCGGCTGAAGATTCCGTGACTGACGTTGACGTGTGATTGGGTCAGGTGGTGAGCTCTAGCTGTCGCTCTTGCGGGGGCTTGGAATATGGTGCGGCAAAGCGGTGCTTTGAATGACAGCAGGAACCCGGAAAGAGAAAAAAAAAAAGCGGTGGGAACGCCAAGCAACACGCTTAGCCTACGGGCACTCGCTTCTCTTTGCCCTGAGTTTCATGAGCGCGAGCCGGACCAGTCGATGGTGGTGAAAATCCCCCGTGCCGATAGACTACCCTAGGCCCACACGAAGAGACGCGATGCGCACCTACGTGTGCTGGTGTGGAAAAGGGGATAGCCTCGGTCAGGAGGGACGAGGTCCCGCGGCGGGGAAATTATGCAACTCAACGCTTAGGGGTTGACGTAGCTCCTCTATTCCTGCTGGTCGTTACGATACACATCCATTTTCCACGCTAACTACAAGCAGCGCTGACGAGGTCGAGCCACCCTTTGGCTAGGCACCTTCATCAAAATTTAGTTTTTTATCGAGAGAACATACAAAAAAAAACTAGTTTTACCTTCATCTGGTAGTCCAAGATAGTCAGCACCACCTCGTACAGACAGCTTATCCCGAAGAGGAGCGCGACGTACTGGTGCCGAAGCACAAGCTTGAGCCCGTTGAGGGCGCTGTCAACGGTCCTGGGCACCCACAAACAAAAAAAAGCGACGGCAAACAAAGGGGGGCTGTTGAGCTTGTTTTTCGACACAATGCCAAGGTGGGCCGCCGACGTGTGTTTAGAAGATGACCATGAGTGCCAAAAAATGAAACGGCAGCCTTCTCCGTCCAGGCGTCAACTTCGATCTCGCACCCTACCCCTCCGGAGGACGCGTGTTCAATGGTCTAACATGTGGGGCATGCAAAAGACGACTACCCTTCCCCTGTGTTGGCCTCACCCCTGGATGTTGGTCAAGCGTTCCCGCGGCAGGTTGTTGCCGAAAAAGAACACGTAGCCGCGAACAAGCAATGCCATTAGTGCGGGGCAGAGCCCCCCGGCCGCGTAGAGATGCCACACGTGGAGGCTCTCGTTGTGCATGGGCAGTGTCGCGGCCGTCGACCCTGCTCAGAGGGCGAGCAGGACAGAGCGAATAACTGTGGTTATTAGTGAGCGGTAAAGGGAGGGTTGCCTCCACCACTGGCATCAACTGTAGCATACTGCTGCCGTTCTGCGAAAGCAACGTGTTCGTCCTCTTCCCATATTTCTCGGCCAAAAGAATGTTGGTACAGGCGTAGTCGGGAGTTATTTGCATCACCCTGATGTTCGTAGCCAAGCCTACAAGCACGCGCCACACACTCTTCGACGAAAGCTGTATCCCGGACGTTTTGGAGCCATCGTTCTCGTCTGTCGCCTCATGATAAACCGCCAAAGATGCTACAGCACGACTACTAGAACCCCCCCCCCCCCCTGTGCAGTGTGCCCACACCAAGACACCCCCTTCCCCTTTGCGGGAAGCTTGAAATTATTATTTACAATACTCTTTGGCTAGGCCTACGTATGGCGACGGGTGATGTTGATTGTTTCGTGTGAAATACAACCTCCGAAGTTGTGTCGGATGCGGGGGCCACATCGGTTTTCAATGTGAACACAACAACAGCAGCAGCAGCAGCAGCAGCAGCAGCAACAACAACAACAACAACACTTCCACAGCTTCCGTGCTTGTTATCGATCTCAACACACCTATAATGGCTCCGATCTGAGCCCCGGCGATCACCAGCCCGTAGGAAGCCTTCGCCGCCTCGAGGTCGACGGTGGCGTTAGTGAAGGCCCAGAACAGCGCCACGGCCAGAGACCCGTACGACTCGATCGCCACGAAAGACACCCACCCGATCACCCGAGCGGGTCTCGTGCCCCAGTTGGCCAGGCCGAGCGGGGCGGTCCGCAGCACCAAACTGACCAGCAGGAAGAGCAGCGTGTAGCAGGCCCCTAGGATGTAAAACAGCTGATCGGTGGGGGTGAGAGCGCGTCATCGGGCGGGGAGGGGGATAGCGGGGGTCAATTGGACGGATGCTTTTCTGGGCGTGGTTTTGAGGACTATTGCTGTTGCTCTTGTTGGGCCACTGCTTCATGTCGCACGTACTCGAACCTTGATATCCGAACACATGAAGAGCTATCATCAACGCTGGGCCATGCTGTACGTTGCAGGGTATGCGTGCGGTGGCCACAGCGAGAAGCGCCTCGAAGATGTGACGGTGTGGCTCCCTAGGACGATACAGGGTTCATGTGATGACAGAGATGGATGGTACCAGCCACTGCCTGCTGAGGCAGCAGCTGGGCCGTACCACGCCCGAACACCAGCGCAGACGCACAGCATTCGTGACCACGCTCACCGTGGGCTTGCTGCAGGAATCCACCAGCCTGTTGTACTGGATGACGAGGAGCAGCGTCACCGCCACCGACACCAGCTTGGCTCTCGGCTGATACTCGAGCCCCACGGTCCCCTCCAGCACGGTGTCTTTCAACGAGTCCAGCAGCCAGAAGCCGCCGATAATGGCGAAGAGCGTCAAAGATAGCTGCGAGGGGATCGCATGTGGTGGTGGTTGGTATCGACAGACAGCAGCAGGCAGCCAAGGTGGAAACAGCAGTGAGAGGCGAAGGGCGGGTCGCGGTGTTGGCGATCAACGAGGTGTACTGCTGTACAAACAAACGTCCGCGACACTCGTACATCGACGACACATGAGACCTGTTTGAATAGATAGACCCTGTTGCTCCGCTCTGTGGCGCTGCTTGGTCCCGGTGTAGACTGCTGCCGAGCTACGGCGGTGTCATCACTCGGTCCAAGGTGGTGTGAACGTGTGGATTCCGAGATAGCAGGAATGTGAATGTCTCTCTCCAACGTTTTAGCTGAGTGGCGTGCCGTCACGTTTGAAACAGAATATAAAACATCACGTTCAGACCACCAGAGATGGAAATAAATGTATCATACAATCATCGAGAAAACCCAGCCAGGGGGGCAAAGTAAAGCCCTCTCTTCTAGATTGCGTGTCAAGCGCCGCAGCAGTTGCCAGTTAATGCTGTCTCGCTACAGCTTACCACGGCAAACTCAGCACGCGGCATTGCCGTGGAAAACCGAGATCACTTCCTGTTGGAACATTCCGTTCAAAACATGTCCCCATACCTACGTCGCGGCACAGCAATCAAACTTGGTGTTCAGGAGCAGTACATGGCATCTCGTTCTCACCCAGACTATCCGAGGCACGTCCTCCCTGGGGAGGTGCCCGTACAGTCCATGAAGCACCCGGTGCACAACGCTCACGCTTTCTTCGGCAGCGGACAGATATTCCGCTACCTTCTTCTTGGCACCCGCGGGCAGTGCGGCACTGCTTGCGCCGTCCCTATCGTAGTCGTCTCCCAGCAAAGGCTTCGATTGCTCGCTATCCTGGTCGAAAATGGATGTACCCTCTTCGCCTCCCCCTGGTACCATGACTCTCTCCTTCCTATCATTCGCGCAGGGTGCCGCGCATTGCTGTACACGGCAGTCATTGCCCCGGGGGGGCTACGCAGCTCGATGGCGACGCTTTTTGGCGGGACGGGGGGGTACGAGGAGGGGCTCCCGTCTCCTAAGTTCACATCGATGGGTGGCTCATCAGCAGTATCAGTCATGTCATGCGCGATAGATCGTGTTTTCCAACACACCCGGGTGCTATATCTATCCCACAGCAGGTAGAGTCAAACAAGTCCAGAAAACAAGTCAGTTCTAACGACAGCAGTATATTTGACAACACGAATCAGTATCGCGTTTTTTTTCAGAAAGGTTGATGTCGCCTCCTATTATAGATACCATGGGCAGAGTAGATCTCCGAGATGGATTTTTTTGGCGCTTGGCGCTTCGCACGTTCGAAGTACATACATGTAGTACAAGTATCGAGAGACGAAGACGTGGATGATGCCGTCCGTTTGTTATCTTCGCATATTTGGCACACTAGGGCTATGTATTTTCCTCCTGCGTGCGGCTTATTTCTTCACACGTCTATCTATTTGAACGGCAAAACTCTTGAAGTTCAGTGCTTATGCTTCGGAGGTGTTCTACCATGGGAGCGCTTCGCGTTGTATGATCAGACGGCATTTTTTTATCTGGAGGGGCGCATGCAGCTTGTCCCACAGACAGGTCGGCAAAACACACCCGTTCGCTACTTGGAGTCCAGGGAACTATCGGCATATCACATGACATGGATCAGACAGGCACGCGCAGTGACCTTACACAGAGCTCACATACTCTCCCCCGCTTGAAAGTGTACCGAGATATCCCGCCGTCGAAAGCAAAACAACCCAGTGTTAAGAGACACCTAGCCCGGCATGCCATATCCAGCGAGGCAAGCACCTTGTGCGCCTCTGAGTGAAAGGGGAGCTGCCGGTCGAAGCGTGCCAACAGTAATCATACCGCGCTCCTTCGCCCATGCGCATCTCCGTAGACACAGCTACAACACCGGGTGCAATTGTCACAATGACCCAGCAAAAGAAGAAACAACCTATCTACACTTTGACCAACGACTCATGCCTCAACTCTCGGCAGAGGTGCGCAACTCGCTTGCTGATCGAGAGAGAGAGAAACAGGGCACCATGATCGCAACCGAAGGCCTGGCGGCTCGGCGGACAGCGTCACTCATGTCACGCTCTCGAAACCCTTCGCAACCATACACAAGTCAAAGACGAATAATCGCGCATGAGCACCACCGACATCCTGCGCGCTCGTGCGCTACGTTTGTTACGCCGAACCGTACATCGACGTACTGCTCTTGCACACCCGAGAACGCTGCAGTCGTGCCAACGATATACACTACAGTACTGCATTCGACGGAGTGGGGCATTCCTTGACATAAACGTTCTCACAAGCTCGTTCAAGCAACTTCCTCGCGAACCAAAGCGCAGAGCGCTGCCCCATACCGCCACCTTCAATCCACACCAAACCACGCCTTTCTTCGTTCTCGGCACAAACGCCCCGAAAAATTACGGCTTTGTCCGTCCACGCGGGTTATTGCGCCGCCGGCGCGTGGAACAACAAAAACACGCTTCGCATTACGCCGAATATCCATGGGACAGAGGCCGCACTCGCCTTGCGAGTCCGCTGTCCCTGGTACGAGTAACGCCTCCCCCCGCCCCCCAACGCCCCCGCCCAACCAACAACCAACACATCAAAAAGTACAAGTGGTAAACTCGTCATCCCCACACCTATGCGTGCTTCTTCTCCACGCGTTCGAGCTGCGAGCGAAAGGGCGACATGGCACAGCAAAACACAAACAGACGTTAGTGGCTTCTGGGGTGTCTCGGGGTTGTCAGGTTGATTCTGGTAGACTAACGACAGCAGCTCGGGGCGGACGCGGTAAGCTGAATTGCGGCTTGAGACGGCGGCGGCATCAGCAGCAAAAACAACAGAATCACCATCACTACCGCCAACAACAACGTTAGTTGCCTATGCGTACGTTGTTCAAGAGTTACAGTATTTGGCTGTCATTGCTGCATCGCTTGAAACACCGATTGCATTTTTTTCGCACTTCATCAAAATGAAAGAGATACAGCCGCGTGTGAAAACACAGACAAATGTTGGGGAGGGGAGGGGGAGCAAGTCGGTGACCAATAGTACAACTATGCACGCGACTGTTGGCCATTCCAAATCTTCGAGAGTACGCCAGCGAAAAAAACATCAACAGCACAAGTCTAGCACAATGTAGTGCAAGTCAATCGTTTAAGAGCGCCCTCGAGATCGATTCTAGGGCGTGCCCAGAAGCCACACTTTCATCACACTGCAACCAGAGGACATGAGAAAAAAACACAGATATCATACATGTACATGAACTACGGTTGTGCACGGATCGACAGCTCGCCTTCTCTTTAGCCTGCTCCAATTTCTCTTCGATTCGCGTCTTCTTTCGCTTGAGCGCTTTTCGCTTCATGTCGCGCGCCAATTCTCGGCCGCTTTCCTGTCGCAAAAAAGAGCCAAAACGGCGCGGGTTGTTATTGGCCACCATTTTCGAACGTGTTCCTCAAGACTACGCACATACCGCAGGTCATCCTCGCACACAGCACACTACACAACACGCGTCCGCACAACAAGCAACGTGTGCTTGTCAGGCCTCGTGTTCAGCATCGTCTCGAGGGGCGCTTGCCCTCCTCCCTCGACCTCGCCCCCTACATACCCTTTTCTCTTCAAGGGTGGCTGGGACCGTGTGCGAAAAGTAGCACCGGAAGAGGCGCAAGGTAAACTTGACGGATGTATCAATCTACGCCACCACTGTAGATACCTCAACCTAGACCTCCAGCACACCGTAAGATGCCGACCGAACGCACCGGAGTAACCGCACATGAGCAAGCGCATCAGGTGAGGAGACCAAACCACCACGTACCCCTACATATCCTGAGCGAGGATGCTTCTTCATCCGCACCTTCGTATGACTGCGGCAATGAGTGCGCTACCTTCTGGCCATGAAGCTTGAAAAGCTCAAGCTTCCGGCCAACGTTGAGCCGCGTGCGGGGCTGTTGTGTAGCTGTAGCGTGAGTTATCTTTTTCCGCGCGCCCACCACTGCTGTGTTGTCGATCTGGAAAGAGCTTTCCAGATACCACAAAAGTAGGACCGGCCACGTCGAAGATGTTACAGCCCATGGGCACAACCGGCAAGCTCCTTCTTAGGTTGAGCCCGGATCTACTTGATGCGTTAGTCACGCCTCTTTCCTAGGACAGCTTCACTCAGACACAGTAGTTTTTCGCCCACCTTCACTTCTCTGAGGAAAAGCTTCTCCTGGTTCTGGAAGCACTTCGCGGCCGCCTGTTTCTCGTTTGTGCTGTTGATCATTTTTGTCCTAGCCTGCGAGTGGTCATTGGCGGGCAGGTTGGGCAAACGACGGCTGAAAGCAAGCGCCTCACTGCCCTGTCGTTGCTTCGCTATAGCTTTGCTAATGCCAGTGAGGGGAACTATTTACAAAAGATTATAGTCTATACTCAAAAAGAGAAGCACAATTCGTGTAGACAACGTCCAAGAGTGCGTCATTGGACAGATGTGCAACCAAGGTGGTCGTGGTTCAGCGGACACCTTTGTTGGCCTGACAGATCTGCTGGGCTTGTGCAGCTTACTGATTGGTGGGATCAACCACAAACGGGAAAAGACTGCCGCTTGGTGTCAGGTGTCGTCAATGCTGCCGGCCTTCCCCCTCTGCGCAACTCGATTTACAGCGTTCAGGCATCGATGTACCTTGCACGAGGGAAAATGTAACGCGGAAGAGCTGCCCATCTGTATATACAGTACATCGTTTCTTCCACCACAGAACGCCCAACGAAGGCGGCTTCATGTCGCGACACAAGATATCGTATTTTACGTGTGCCATAGTGTGGAATGCTATGATCCCAAGAGGGAGCACGCCTAGATATACAAGACGTGCTTAAGAAACTATATTGGATGTGAGCTGATGACAGCGCGCGGCACGGTACAACGACACATCTCTCTTGTCTCTCTCCCTGCGTTTGGCCGTCGCCATCCACAAGCGGTACGGCTGCTGTTTCATGATCTCGCACAAAAAAAGCAGGAACCCAGCGCATCCACGGAATCTGAAGCCAGGAGCTGGTTAACTTGCTCGCTCTTCAGCAGTATGAAAACGCCTGAAGAGAGCGGTAAGCTCACCATTTCTTCCTTGGCCGCCGCGAGCTTGGCCGCCTGCTTTGGTGGCAGATTCCACGCTGTAGGCACATCCGTCGGAGAGGTGGATGACCCGTCGGGAGCAACCCCGAAGTATGAGAAACAACAAAGTGCAAATTGGGGACGAGGGATGAGCGGAGAGGCTGGCTTCTAAGACAAGAAAGTATCAGGCAGAGAGGGATGACGCCCCGAATGATTTGGATCAAGCTCCTGGAAATTTGTTTTGAAGGTCAAGGTCAAGGCAATGCGTAAGGACCGTTTTAAACGGACCGACTTTTTTGTCAAAATTTTCGACAGTTGTCTTTCAAAAACTTGGAACCTGTGTGCAGTCATTTTAAACGTGTGACGTAGACTTGTGCAACTTGTGTAAAAAAAAATGACGCCGTCCGTGAGTTGTAGCGCTCACTTCGAGACAACACAGACGACACAACACAAACCGCGGAAAACACGACATCATGGACACCGACATGGATATCACGACCACCCAGCGTGGCCGGCAGACCAAAACCCCGGCGAAATTCCAGCAGACGGGCTCTCTCGGTGCCGCCGTAGGCGGTGGAGGCTTGCTCTCCAGCAAGATAGTGCTGCTGCCTGGCATCTCGGGGAACACTCATGTTACCACGGGAGGCGCTGCCGCCACCAACACTCCGCCGGCGAGGGGTGGCAACCACTGCTCCTACCCCCCCGGGAAAAGGAAAAAACAAAGCGGCGGACGCGAAGCAACAACTGCAAGCCATCATGGCGGACCGCCGTTTTTTTTTTTTGTATTGCGCGTGCCCGTGGGCGAGGAGAGCCGCTCGAATCTGTAGGCGCGCCGCGCTTTCTACGGTCGGCCATGACCCACACACAACCCTAGCTGACTTTCTACGGTGAGGGGCACTCGTGGTGCAGACGCAGCAGCCCTCGCGTGCCTCTGCAAGGGTACTTTGGAAAGTGCTCCAAATACTTTGAGAGGGTTGTCAAAAAGTTGGAACGAAGTGGAGCAAAGTTTTCGCGCCCAACTTCGTTCCAAATATTTTGAAAGAATATGGACAAACGCCTACATACAGGTTCCATTTTTTTGACACTTTCAAACATTTTGACAAAAAGTCGGTCAGTTTAAAACGGCCCTAAGCGAGAGGCGGAAGGATCCATTTTTTGACAGAGGCAGGCGTCGCTCAACAACGGCATTTTACGTACGCACGTGCGACGCATGAATGCATCGCAAGGTTGACGTGTGTCCAATACTACATGTAGCCTGGAACTAAATCCACCAATTTACAGGAGTTGGGTATGTTATGACCCTCACCACAGCACCACCCTACGCTATGTTTCAGAGAGAAATCTGAGGCGGACGACAAACCGGACGAAATCACGGCTAAACAAGCTCACGGCTGGATGCGCCTGTACCTTCCCACGCTGTAGATAAGTGGTACCGGAAGCAGGGACTGGGGACATGACGTGAGCGTCACCCTCTCCTCACGTTTCCTCGCTCACCAAGTTGTAGGCCGCCAACAACTCGTTCGGTGAGCGAAGAAACATGCGAAATAGGTGACGTTCACATTATTTCCCCCAGTCCCTCTATGCTTCCAGCACCATCTCGAAGTTGCCTGTAGCGTTGGCATGAGAGGCACAACGAGCGGCGAGCTTGTTTAGACGTGATTTCGTCCGGTTTTCGTCCGCTGCAGATTTCTCTTTGAAACATTGTAGTGTGCATATAGGGTGGCGTTGTGGTGGGAGTCGTATATTATACCCAACTGCTGTAAAATTGTTTGGTTGTTCAGACTACACTGCTGTGTTTTCAGCACCGGAGGAGCCGTGTTCAGTTCACATTGAGCCCGTGGATAAGGCTGGTGTGCGGGAAAAAGTAGGCCCGAATAGCTAAGCCGCACGCTCCTCCCAAAACCGTCTGAGCATCCCAAAGCAGTCCGCTGCTACTACTGCTGTAGATAGCACGCCCGCACACCCACGCGCGACTCACAGCCCTTCTTCACTGCCGTCTTGCCCTTGTTGACCAATCTCCTCGATTTCGCCGCCACGTTTCCCTTGCCCGCCTTACCCTTGACCTTCGGTGCTCCGCCGCTCTTCTTGAAGCTTCCCTGGGCCATATCTTCCACCACAGATAAGATCACTGCTCAGCTGGCTCCCGATGAGTCTGTCTCTCTCAGTAGCCTCTTAGCTCGCCTACGCTGCTGCCACCAAAGCACCACGCACCTTTCATCCCGCTTCGGAAAACGAATCCCAACATGGTTCTTCTCGCGAACCTTTTCGGCGGAGCCCCCTGAACTGTAAGATGGCAATGGCTGGTCCACTCGACGCACCTCAGTCAGTAAATGGAGACCTAAACTGATCAGCTGAAACTGAACACTCTCCGGGTACACTTCTCTACCCTCTGCCGCAGCAGATGGAAGCTCCTGATAATGCTGGCGGGGAACCGGACTTTGAGTTAACCGCCAGGTCTGATGGAGTCGAAGCTTCTACAACAAGCGGTGTCGAACCCGCAAATAGATTTGAGCGTTACCCTTCTGGTAACAGCAGTTCCGCTGGCGCGGTTGCTAATTTCGTCAACACCATCGTGGGCGCTGGAATTGTAGGGATTCCGTTCGCGACAGCTCAGGTGTGTTGCTTGTGGGTGGGCCCGCTTCGTATTGCGATGCTCGTGCTCTTCTGCCGTCCAAACTTGTCGCCCGATGCCATCAAGTTTCCGTATTCCACATGAATCAGAAGTTTCTTACGTAAATTTTGTTTTACTTCTATCCAAATTCTCACAAGATGACTTCTTGGAACAAATCGAAACGGTAGACAGCAAACAACCAAAGTCAGTGCTTGTTGAACAGCAGGATACTACTGCTGTACTGTAGTTTTCCTCACGCTTGGGTTGCCCCGAGGCAAATATGCTGATAACGAGCCAATAGGGGAGATGCTCTCTCGGGATATTGTCGTCCCTTGTCGCACAAGTCTGGCAAGCCAATAAATGAAACATGTTTCCAGCATGTCCCAATCTCGACGTTTCGCCCGGGCCGATGCTGCTCAACCTTCCCTGCTGCTGTAGTTAGGGCCGTCTACCACCCCCCGTTCAACCCCGTCTCGACAAGGCGTTCAAGACTCATGCTGTTTAAGGCGGAGCGTAAAACTCGAAACAACTATGCATACTCTTCATGCGTCGTGGGTGCTGTTGTGTGCATGCTGCGTTGTAGTTGAGGATAAAACGCGTAGTTTTGCAAAGCCAAGGGACCACGGTTTCCCAACCTTCCGGTAGTACAGTAGCAGGTGTAGAAGGATGCTTGACCTTGTAGAGTTCAGGTATGGATTGGAACCCATTGTGATTTCACGCGCAGGTTCGTGTCCTGCAGATGACACCAAGTGTGACGATATTGCGGTGTGGAACGGATCCGATGTGTGCAGACGGCCGCCCCGTTTCTGTCCGTTTCGTTCCTTACCCTTCTTGTCTCCCTCAGTCGCTCGCTGTCGCTCACTTCCAGGCATCATCGTGCGAGAGGGACGGCGTTGACACCACTATTAATAGTTGCTGCTTACAACTGTTGTGCCCCTACTTACTTAATGTCGGAATACCGGGAATCTGACCACGTAGTCGGTGTATGCCTAAAAGATGTACCCGCCCGGATGGTATCTTTGTCCAAGGGTCCAAATACCATGACAGTGTAGAGATCAAAAACAACAACGAAAGAATGCCGCCGCCTCACCGAAAATGCCTTGTCGCGAACTTCGCTGCCCTGGCCGTCGCTGACATGGGGGCGACGCATACACGCGTAAAAACCTCGGGCAGAGCGGGTTGTGGGCGGGAATCTTCATGCTCTGCCTCGCCGCTCTGCTGAACGTCAAGTCCACCACGATGCTCATCACGGCGGGAGAGAAAATTGGGAGGCTCAACTACGAGGAGCTCATGGCGTTTTACTTCGGCAGCGCGGGGACGCACGTGTTCACCTTGTTCGCGGGCGTGCTGGCCTTCGGGGCAATGTCTGCCTACTTGATCATCGTGGGAGACACGGTCCCGATGATCGCGCATGCGTCGGGCATCGACACCGGAGCGCTCGCTGACCGGGCTTCCACGATCGGGATGGTCGGGGTGTTCTGCATGCTCCCGCTGTCGTTGCTCAAGGATCTGAGCAAGCTTGCCTACACGTCTTGCTTGAGCGTCCTGGCTGATGTTCTGCTCACGGTCATTGTCCTTGTGGCTGCATCGGGAGCAGCCAGGTGAACACTTACTTATGTGGAACATTTACTTAGTTTCGAGCACGCGACACATGAACGTGCCATGGTAAAATATCATTCAGAATTATTTACCGACCGTGCGTATTGTTTTGGTCTGATTCCGCCTGAGAACCGAGGGTGTGAAAGGGGCAAAGGGAAAGGAGTAGTTCTGAGTGTCGGGTATGGTATGCTCGAGGGTGTGCGGGTTGAGCGTTCGCTGAGGTAGGGTGGGCGTTCAAGAGGAGGGCCACTCATGTGGATGAGGATTTCTTGAATCGGTGCCGTTGCTTATGAAGGGGTAACGTCTTTGCTTTGGTTTGGGTGAAAACAAACCAAGCAGCACTGTAGCTGGAATCGCTGCAGCACGCACCACAACCGAGGCATGTGTCGAAAGTGAAGCAATTTTTTTGGAGACGCATACTTGGAGAATGGCTTGTGGAAGTCGAAGTACACATGGTAGTCTCAAATATGCTCCCTCCCCCACCACAACGCCTCCTTCTGTTTACTCAGCCCCTTCTCCTTGTCACATCTTCGATCCGATTAACTCCCGTCCCCCACCCCCTCCGGGCCCCATCAGAGAACTCCCCGACGTCGACCGGTCCGACGTGAACACGTTCATCAGGCCGACGATCTTCGCGGGATTCGGGGCAATTTCTTTTTCCTTCGTTTGCCAACACTCTTCTTTTCTGGTGTACCGGAGCATGAGCGAGAGAGGTGTGGACCGGTGGGCCACTGTTACGCGGTGGGCGGTCTCCATCGCGCTGGTGATGTCGCTGACCCTCGGCGTCGCCGGCTACCTCAGCTTCGCGGACGGCACCGAAGGAAACATCTTGAACAACTTCACGCACGAGCACATGCCCGCGACCGTTGCCAGAGCTTTCCTGGCCCTGACGATGGTGAGGGCCGCCACGGTGCCGGTGTTGCGTTGGTTGGGCTTGTCACGCATGCCAAGATTTCCCTTTCTTTAGAAAATACACATACAATCACACAGAATGACTTCACGTGTTTTGTGGTGGCGGCGAGTAAAGGGCAGGAAAGGAACCGAGGTAGGAAAGTGGTTGTTGTTTTTCATGTCAATGCGTTCGTGCAGGTGTATCATGTGTCGGTTCTTTTTCTCCCCGGGAAAGCGAGAATAGAGCTACATGTAGCCTTTTCGTCCCCTAATGCTTTATTTGCTTGATCATCATCAGCATCGCCGCAGCAAGCGAACCGTGTTGCGCGGCCGGTGCAGTCACTCGTTTGTGTGTGCTTGACGATCGGGCTCGCTCCGAGTAACGTGCTGCACACCCTGTGACCTGTTGCCATGCCTTTGACTCTTACTTGACTGGCGCCGTGCGATGCTTGCTCGCCCATTCTTCACCGACAGGTCTTCACCTACCCATTAGAAATGTACGTGGCAAGGCACGTGCTAGACGCTTCACTTTTCCAGACCTGTCTCGGGAAGGGCCCGATCACCACGGTTCGGCACTACTGGATAACCGTCATCATCTGGGCGCTCACCCTGACACTGGCCCTGTCCACCGGCAATCTTGGATCTGTCCTGGAGATTTTCGGTGCTTTCGGCGCAAGCGTGAGTGTGTGTTTGTGGCCGGGGCTTGAGGCGTTCTCAATATCTCCGGCGATACATAACGTGATGTGGATGTACGAAACGTATCCCCAACCTTGTTTGTGATACTTACGGCTGTCACGGACGATGAAACAACAACATCGAAACACTTTCTTTACAAGGTCTCGGTATAGTTGTACAGCTGACGATCTGAAGGTGTCGCCGGCCAAGCTACTCCTGGCCCGAACGACGTGTATATGTAGGCACAAACCACTTGTTGCACTGGCGAGACTTTGCCCCCCTAACAAAAGCGGGAACCAGAGATACAAGTCTCTGTCATCTTCACCCATTCGCCCAGCTAAGCTCGACAACCAAAAACAAAGCTCCAACAAGTGTACATAGCAGCCCCAATCGCCCACCACGCACTCCTTGTCCGTTTCCAATGGCGCCGACGATGGCTCCCATGAGCGGCCTTGCCCTCCCGGTCTCCCCTGCATCCCGTCACACGAGAGCAGGCGATTGGGTACGTCCTGCCGCCGCTGCTGTACATGAAGTCCTGCGGCCACGAGCTGAGGCAAGCAAAGGCCGCCTGGAACAAGGACTCGTCCGAGTACGAGCCGGCGCTCACCGAGCGGCTGTGGGCGTCGCGCAACTTCATCGTGCCCGTGTTCATGGTGCTGTTCGGGGTCGTGGCGATGGTGGCCGGCGTCGTGACGGCGGTTGTTGGGGAGTTGTCACACACGAAGGCGTGATTATTACCGATTTTCTCATTAGGGTGCGTGGGTTGGTTGTGGCTTCAGAGGTAGAATCGCGGGTCTCGGTCGTTCGGGGAAACGCTTGAGGTCTGTGGGGAGTGTTTGTCTGCGGGAAGTTTTTGTCTGTGTGCTAGAAGACTGTAGCAAACTTAAGCATATGTGGTTAAGTGCTGGCGTGTGCGACAGAGGGATTGGCTATCGATGGGGAGGGGTCGACGCTTTGTCCCTGTAGATCTCTTGGACGCGCTGCAATATCCGGTGAAGAGAGGCACACTGGAAGAAAAATTTGCGGTAGTTGTTTGCGTCCTTCATAATCGCCTACGAAGGGTTACATGTTTTGAATGTCGCCGATGATGCCGCAGAGTTGCTTGAGCCCGCTCACGACTTTGGTTGAACGGACCCTTTATGTTTCGATTTTGTTTATAGGGAATAGATAGTCAAGGGTGGTGGTGGGGAAGGTAGATCATCAATGTTAATAGCTCCGTGTTTTCGGGGGAAGAAGCCGCGATTGGCGTATCGTAATTTTCACTTTTCATCTTTAAACACAAAGGAGAGCGCTCGCAAGGTTTTGGATGACACACTACGTCGTACTGTACCGACACAGCCCACGATTTGAACGTAAATGTGCGTGCCCTCTTTCAAAGTTCTCCGCTCATCCTTTTGTCCGTGTTGCCGCGCTCGGTATCCGCGTGGGCTTTTTTCTCGATCAAGAGGATTTGATTCAGGGAGGAGACCTCTATCGGAGGCCCCCAACTCAGTTGTACCCGATGTACGAAGTCACGGTTCGAATTCCCCTCTGGGGTTTGCCCGAGGCAAGCTGCTTTGCCAATTCTCGGATGTACATATGCAACCCCTTGCGTTTATCTGGCTGCACTTGTTGGTTGTTCGTCGAAAAATGGTTTCAGGGCACTTCTGCTGTAGGACCCTGGCCTATTGTGACAGATACAAAACATACTCTCATTGAGGACCGGAACCAATCACCTGTCACAATCACCGGCCTCGCCAGAGATTTTTCGATTTTTCGCCCTCGATCAGCTGCTGCTGCACTTAGCAGCAGTGTACGCGTCCTCTCATTGCCATGAAGAGCACGAATCAAGAGCATGCACCACATCGAAGTCAGCACGACATAGCTTTACGTGCAGAGACAAAAATAACCCAGCCTATAGCAACCTGGGGAACTGGTCAAAAACCCAACGGACGACTCCTTGTCCAATCCCAAGGCGGAGTGTAATACCACTACTTTCGGTTGGCCCGAATGAAACGATTCCAGGGGCCCCGTTGGGTGGGTCGGCGGTCGGCCCAGCAGCAGCAGTGCAGCAGCAGTGCCGTAGCATAGCAACCTATCGGCCACAGGTCAGCAGCTCGTCTACAGTGCATGGAGAATTAGCAGTAGTAGAGTAACTGGTGTCAAGATGGAAATGACCGCGGTGGTGGCAGGAGAGAATGGTCAAGGCCTTGAGGGCGGAGGGACAGGCTCGTCGGAGAGCACTGCCGCGGCCGCGGCTGCGGTCGCAGAGCGTGCGGAGCGGTACCCGGCCGGAAACAGCAGTGCCGCTGGGGCTGTATCGAACTTCGTCAATACTATTGTGGGGGCAGGGATTATTGGCCTGCCCTTCGCGCTCGCTGAGGTGCGTAGTATTGGTTGTCTCTCTTTGGTATTTCCTCCGCTTCAGCATGTAGAAGTTGGGTTACTGCTGCAGGCATTGATTTCGTCTGCCCTTTGACCATCCTCATACGTATGCATATGGTCGTTTCATGTTCGTGCCGCGCAGACGCCAGCGAATCCCACCCAGCATTGGATAGATAACGCCCCCGCAACTCCTGTGCACGAGGGCTGGGTACTCGTTTTAGACTTTCACGCCCCTGCCTTTAATTGCAAGAATGTCGATTTCCAACCACATCCGAGTCACCACCCCCGCATGCGGGGAAACTTCTCGCCGTTTGACCACATACTTTGTCGGAGAGATGATGGTTGTCTACAGGCTACTCTTTACCTCCCTGACGGTACTGCTGTAGCATGTCCAAGCTAGCGGAGCGCCTATGGCTGTTGGGTTTGTTTGCTAAGAGGTGTGTTTGCGTCGGGTGCGAGGAGTGTATATGGATTCGCGTGCGGCGAGATGTTTGACGGGTTGATGGACCAGTTTGAAATATCATCGGAGGCTTGTTCGGCAGAGGAAACGAGGGAAAACGCAGCGCTGCAAAGGGTACAGCTCTCATGGTTGGCGTACCATCTCAAAGAAGAGAAAAAGGTGTAACTCTCACCGCCAAAACTTCAACACATCTCTGCGAACGAGTGATTATCAACACATCGCTTCGAACGGGTGATTTATGTACTGCTGTTCTGCTGTAAGCACACTGCTATGCTTGTTCCTGTCTCTGGTCATCTTAGCTGCGTCGAGATTGTCTTCAGCAAGGGCACCTTGGGCGAACCCCGTAGCCACCCTCCCGCGGAGTTGTCGTGTCCGCATATTCTTCCCCCACGCTTGATATCCCTATCACCACTAACCACACGTACCTACATCTGTAGCGGAGGAGAGGGACCTCGGGGTGCCCCTCGCCCTCCTCTACACGTCCCTAACTCTTACCCCACACGCGCTCATGATCAAACCACGACCCACCAACCGCTCCTTGCGTGTCCGAAATACGACGCGTCGAATTTACCTCGGGGCAACAAACCACAGAGCGGGCTGTGGGCCGGGGTCTTCATGCTCTGCCTGGCGGCCTTTTTGACCAACCGGTCGACCAACATGCTCATTGTCGCCGGGGAGAAGATCGGGCGCCTAAACTACGAGGAGCTCATGGCGAACTCGTTCGGAAACGCGGGAGTCTACCTGTACAGCTTCTTTGTCGTGCTCCTGGCGTACGGCGCTATGTCGGCGTACTTGATAATCGTGGCGGACACAATCCCGGCGATCGCAGAGGTATCTCAGAAAAGATAAAAAGGAACAAGTGAAATGGGTAGAACGTTTCCAAAAAAACTCATGTGGACTTTCATTGTTGGGGATGAACCCCGACTCGTTACATCGATTAGAAGCGTGTTTTCCTCTCTGGAGCCAGGTCTCAGCCCCCCCTCTGGCTCCCGCCTCCGCTTCCGCCGTCATTAACATGTATTGAGTGTCGGTCGATCCCTGTCTGCAGACTGGTGGGATGCCCAACAAAACCCAACGGATAGACACACCTTGCTCCTGAACGCACCAAACGATCCTCCAACGGCTATCTATCTGCCTGCAGGCTTCGGGTACCACGAACGGGCCGTTCGCCGACCGGCATGCGGTCGTCTTCATGTTCGGAATCTTTGCAGTGCTGCCCCTTTCGCTGCTAAAGGACCTCAGCAAGCTTGCATACACATCGGGCATCAGCGTCCTGGCGGACGTTTTCTTGACCCTCATCGTGCTTTTCGCAGGAGCGGGCGAGGCCAGGTACATCTACGAATTACGACTTTCGCGCCCTGAGGAGTTGTGGTCTCTGTACAGCAGTGCCGGAGCGTTAAAACCGCAGGGCACAGATGAAGTCATCGAGTCGTTCGACGCTTTGCAAGAGAACGACGGTTGTTTCTAGTTATGTACAGGAACAACGGCCTTGTGTAAGTTGTTTGTGTTAGCTCGAAATGGAGAATGTCTGAGTCCAACGTATATACATGATAGGCACCTGGGGTTGGATCGGGGGCCCCGGGGAGTTTTTTTGGGCGCATTGTGGGAATACAAGGCATGTACACTGGGCTGGACATGCTCGATGTTTCTATGTGCAGAAGAACGTCTCGGCCGAAGCCCATGATTGGCTTTGCACCGAATAACGCATATGTTTCGTGGCCCCGTGGTTGGGGGACGGGGTCGTCGCAGGCATTACACACACTCAATGGTGGCCGGGTGCATAGTTCGTGTTCCTGCCTGTACCGAATAATTGCTGCGCGGACTCCTCTTGCCCATCACCCCAAAATCACTGCGTCCGATGCTGCTAGATGCTAAATTATTGGTGCTTGACACCGCTACTGCTGCCGGTGTGCTCGTTGGTGTTGGCTCTGAACTCGTACATCCACCACGCTCAGCATCAAGGACGACATCGACTCTTCAGAGAGGTACGTGTTCATCCGGTCGACCGTCTTCGCCGGGTTCGGGGCGATATCGTTCGCGTTCGTGTCCCAGAGCGCGTCCTTCCTGGTGTACCGGAGCATGTCTAAGGGCGGGGTGGACCGGTGGGCCTGCGTGACGAGGTGGTCGGTGTCCATCGCCCTGGGCCTCGGGCTCACCCTCGCGCTTAGCGGGTACCTGAACTTTGTCAACGAGACCGACGCGAACATTCTCAACAACTTCGGCACTCGGCACGGGCCCGCGAACATCGCCAGGGCGTTCTTGGCGCTGACCATGGTGTTCACCTATCCGATGGAGATGTACGTGGCGAGACACGTGCTTGACGTTGCCGTTTTCCAGACCTGGCTCGGGAAGGGTTCGATAACTCAAGCGCGACACTTTGGGATAACGGTCGCTATATGGGTGCTGTCGATAGTTTTGGCTGCGTCGACCAAGAACCTGGGATCCATCCTGGAGATTTTTGGGGCTTTCAGCGCGAGCGTGAGTGTTTTTGCTTCTCGTTCCAGTTTGCGGCATCATATGCCCCCAAATCTCCTTCTTTTCGCTCATCACTTTTCTTTCATCCCTGCCTCCGTATATATATTTTTCGCAGAGTTATCCCTCAGTTCGCGCAGAGTCGATTGTTTCTCCGCTAAACTGCTTCGACTGCATATCATCGAAAGGCGTGTCCAGCGGCGAACTTGTAACTGTCTAGAGTCTAGACCAGTCGCGACGAACAGAGAGAGTGCCGCGGCGGTGGTAATACGGCGAGGGCGAGGAGAGGGAGCGAGCATCCCGAGACTAAAGGGTTGCCTTCCCCCCTCCCGGCTGTTGCTACCGCTGCTGCTTTTGGTCGAGCACCGAGCAAAACGCGTGTAAACCCCATGGTTGACATTTCTTTTCATTCGATGCATGCATGCAGCAAACTTATTTCTCCGTCTTCCCCCCCGGCATAATCAAACGTACGCTGGCGATTGGGCAATCACGAACAAGGCGGTGGGATACGTGATGCCGGCCCTCCTCTTCATCAAGTCCAACCGAGAGGAATTTAGCCGAGCATCTGCGGTCTGGAAGAAGGGCACACCGGAGTATCACCCGGCGCTTGGAGAGCGGCTGTGGGCGATGCAAAACTTTTTCGTCCCAATGTTCATGGTGTTTTTCGGGATTCTGGCGATGGTGGCTGGAGTGGCGACAGCGGTAGTCTCAGACTTGTCGCCAACGAAGGCGTGATGCCCTTTTTTCTGACTCGTCGATTTGACTTTGTCCGGAGGTTTACCTTGCGTTTTTTGTCTCTCGAGAGGGGGGGGCTTCAGGCGAGCCTGGGGGGGTTATCCCCGACCCCGTTTGATGTGTGTGTGCGTGTTGTCGGTGTTTTTAACTGTTGTGGTATTGTTTTGAGGGGCGATATCTGATCGCCATGACTTTGTACCTTCATGGTGGCACTTTTGGCAACCTGGGTTCACACGTGCGGACATAATAGAATTGGATGTTCGAGGAGACTTCTTGGGCGAACGTTCCCACAAGGTGCCTATTTCCAACCAACCTCGGATTCGTGCTAGGGGACAACACGGCTTGAAGGTGGTGGTTGATGCAAACTAATTCAAATCACATCTGATAGAGTGACTTCAGCACATGTGTAGTTGAATAAACTCGAAACAAATGTAGCCGACACGAGCAAGTGCTGAAATGTGGTCGCCACCAGCCCCATTCGAGTTTTCGGATGTGAGGTGCAAGACGGGGCGGGCAAAATTGGCTCATGGCGAGATTCCAGCCGGACAAAACCTCGGCTCGACATGACACGCTTGGATCATGTGCACCGCCCAGAAAAAAACCTTCCGGTGGAACAAATGGGTGGCAGTGTGTCGAAGAGGTGTTGAACATCGACTCGATTTGTCAAGCGTTCTGACGTATGAGTGGGGTTTTCATGGGGTGGTTCGGTTCGGCCGAAAAGCTTGCGGTATCGGGCGCGAGGAGGGCGGAGAGCGCGGAGCAGGATGAAGAAATACCACGCATGGATTGTACGCGAAGGTTTACCACGATTCAGCCTGACCTTTGCTTGCTCTTGGGGAGAGGGCCAGGGCGATGGAGAGTGAGAGAGGGAGTATTAACCAAATTGAGGATGGACGCGATAAGGAGCGTGTGTTCCTGTTCGGCTACAAGCCGTACAGCACGTGTCGCGTGATGTCGGACGGAATTTGCGGCGCTACGGGAAACGGTCGACGATTTGTGGCGCTGCAGTCACTACTGAAGTCATGTCGCACGCGGCGCACACCGTTGTAATTGTACCGTAGTCCACACCCGTGTTGACTGTTTCTTTTTTTGGGGAAAAATGCGTGAAACGCGTGTTGAAACATGAATGGGAAGCCTGATTCCAAGTTGCAGTTGGATGAGGGGGGTAAAACAAACGTGGGCTATGCACCCAAAACCTCTCGTCATCAGGCTCTGTGTGAGGTTAAAATTGATCCAATCCTTGGTTTTACCGTGTGGCATCTCACGGGCGTGTTCCAAGGCAACCAAGTTTGGTCGACTTGGTCGTTGCGTATCATATTTCAAGATTTGCTTACAATGCAATGCACGATTGCTTTTTACCTGGGAGGCCACCAAATGTAGCTCGCACAAAAAAATACCACCCCGACAGCTATAAGAAAAATCCCTGATTCAAGTGTTGAGTCAGACCGGGGTATGTGGCGTGACTCGCTGTGTCAGCTACGGTAAACGGAGGCAGCGGCGTTGCTGCATCGTTGTAAAGGGAGAGCTCGGGCGTTGAGACCGCGAGATGCTGAAACTTCCAGGGTGGGGGCGGGGGGGTTGGCGGCCCTTCAAAGTGCAGCACGAAAAAATGCCCAACCTTGGTGCTTTACACAAGTAAGCCAGGGTTACGCGGGGTTAGGTTTCGCATCTACGTCAGCCGTCGTGCCGGTACGGTGGTTCAAGGGCTGTAAGAAAAACAACCAGGAACATGGCTTTGTCGTCAACGTTTCGGGCGCCACAGGTTGGGTCGGTCGGTCTCTCATCATCACGCATGTCATGTTCTCTCCAGGGAAGCTAGAGGAAATAGTAAGGTGAGGAGGAACTCAAATCTATACCCTCGGGTGCGTAAACGGTATCCTGCCGACGAGACGCTGGAAGGAGAGGCGCCGGGACATCTGCACGACTTGGTGCAAAGCTACCACGGGATAACCAATGCACGACGCGACAGTCGTAGCGGTAGCAGGACAGCGGGCCGTGGTCGAACCGTTCCCCGGATGATAATCGCCGACGCTGCAGATTATCGCCGCTTGAATGTAGCGCGTACACGAGAATGAGAGGAACATCACGTACGGCAGCATCCTATAAGAGCATTCTGCTGTTCGCGCTCATTAATGTCCGAAACAGGAATTTGAGCCTCCCAACATCTACACGGGAGAACATGCGTGCGAATCCACCGTGAATTGAGGGGTTGACCAGGACATGAGGAACAACAAGCGGGGCACGAATTTTGGGGGAAACCTGATGCCCTGCAGTGGTCCAGTGGCGCAAAAAGCTGAGGGAATGGCTGTAATGGTGCGTGAGATTCACGAGAAAGTAAAAAGAAGGAGGACAGCACGAGCACCCTGCATCATTCAGGTACCAATAGGTGCCACAGCCATCGGTCGAAGTGAGGCGAGACCCAATATCGCTGCCACGCGTCCGAAAAGACGGCACAAAAACACTTAGCATGGTTTAAATATCGTGGCGGGGGATCGCTAAGAGTCTCGCGTAACGCAGAGAACTCGAACATTGTCCAGCTTTCGAAGCTTGGCTAAGGGCGATCGCCAAACCGACGTGAAATCGAACGCGTGGGATAAATGTTAATGTTGTGACCATTGACAAGCCGCGTTTCACAGCTGGAAGTGCACACCAACCAGGGACGAACGTACCAACAACAGCGGGCACAAAACCCATTCCGGTTACTCAGGGAGTCAACAAAAACACCCCGGTTGATTAACGCCTTGGCAATCACAGCGAAGCTGTTACTGCTACTCCCACCTGTCTTGAAACAAATTCCCAAGGTTGCGCCAACATCTACTTGCCAGAAAAAACATGCCGCATTTTTGAGATTTTTGAGAGGGCCCCAAACTACAAATACCTAAGCTCGGCAGTGGCGACGGGTGGACGAAACAAGCAGCCCATACTATAAGCTACTCCACATCACACACCATGATTTCAGTCTGAAAGCACCAAAAGTCACCCTTTCGTACGGTGTCTTCAGCATACGCTGTTCCCTCTGGACAGAGCTTCGATGACGCGCACGATGAAGGGTCAGGGTGCAAAATTACATCAACGACAGCAGTAGCTATTAGTGTCCCGACAATACGGCTAGATACCATCACGATTTTATTTTCTTAGTGCTAGTCGCTAACCGTTGGCACGCTTGAAGACTCCATCGCTCCCGTCCTCGTGGCAGCAGTGCAGCGTGTGTCCCTACTTCGTAATAGCTCCAAACCTCCCACCCCCCCTTCGCCGGCTCTGCTCCCCATGCGCTCCTATGGGAGCCTCCCGCAGGAAGTGTCATCGTTTCCGTTCCAAAAGCAGAAAGCAGCAGCCCCATGTTGTTCATCCGTGGAATCCACGACCCAGCCATTCCCTTCGTCTTGGAAAGTTAAGCTCCTCCTGCTCGCTCCTTCCTGTTCCCGGCCCAAGTCACTCCTCACAGCGGCACGAGCTTGAAGTACCTGTCGATCTCCTCCACGTAGTGCAGCTTGCCCGCGGCGAGGGGGAACCAGTACATGGCGTGAGATTCCGGGTGCTCGAAGCCGACGACTCGCTCCTGGTGCTCCGAGGGCACCTCGAACGGCATCGCCTTCGTGCCCGAGCCCTTGGGCGGGTGGATGGGGTCGCGGTTGAAGCCCACCCCCTCTCGTTCTGTCTTCTGCCGGCCGGTGTCGTGTGTGTCAGGGATGCCGCCGTCGCCTACGCCATCGCTGAACCTCGCTACCTGAGGCAACACAGCCGCACTTGCCCGCCACGCTGCTGCTGCCGTCGGCTGGGGTCGCAGCGCCGCCGCGCGAGCGGCTACACCTACGTTCCTCGCTACCGTGGAGAACATTTTTGTGTGCGTGACGCTGATGCGAGAGGCCAAAGGACTACAGCAGAGCAAGGCTATGCGCGCACGCAATCTATGAACACACGTTCGATCGAGGGCCGCCCGGCCTGGTGTCACCCCGTTCCGCAGCAGCTTGGAACAATCCACGGGGCCCCCTGGTGGCAGGTGTCGGTTCGGTGAGATTTTGATTATATTTTGTGCTTTTGCGCCGCATCGGAAAGGGGCTCGAAGTCTCGAACACTGCGCTGCAGAGAGTCGATCGAGAGCTCGATGGTGACGCGAGGAGTTCGTTCGCCAATGTGTGGTCCTTTCGCTCGTTTCTGAGTTTCGATTTCATTCCTCGTGTCTAGGCGTGGAATTGTGCAAAGACGAGGATTGACTTCTACCGGTCGAGCACTACTGCCACGCTGCTGCAGCTACAACAGTATCTCCGCAACGCTGTGGGATGTCATCCACCGGTATCGCGGTATGAGGTGAGAGGGTCGTCACTTTCAAAGATTGCCTGCATAGGGGGCATGCGGTGTGGGTTTGCGTTGTCGTGGGTGCTATTTGCGTGCCTTAGTTCTTGGCGGGCATTTTGTATGTACGGCGCGGCAACAGAGATTGACCTCCGTGCTCCGTGCCCGTTGCCACATCAATGTGCCTCATTGTGACCCTCTAGCAGGTGTCAACATGAATCGATAATTGCGCCAGCATCAAAGCCGCCAAGACAAGAATCAACCAGGCGCTATTACGGTAGCCAGTGCATCCCGTTAAGGCTCAAAGTAACAAGCGCCCCCATCGCCAACAAGGATGACCCGCGGAAGAACGCAAGTACGAAGTAGCACAGTAGCAGCAGCGGCAGCAGCAGCAGCGGCAGCAGCGGCAGCGGCAACACCACCGCCGCCACCGCCACCGCCACCCCTTCCCCCCCCTCCCCCTCCCTCCTTTGCCACATCGTGGCGTGCGATTTTTGCTGAGGAGCACGGGCGGCTGTACTTCTACAACGTCGACACCGGGGAGACGACTTGGGACCCACCACCGCAATCGCGAGAAGGAGCAACCTCGGGGCCACCACCTGCTACCACCAACCGGAGTGGGGCAGTAACGGTACGGTCTAGGTCCTCCATGATTCTTTCGAAAGGAGGAAAAATCCAGTTTGGGAGAAGCTGCAGCGCGGTATCTTCACGGAGTGAGGCACTGAAACATCCCACTGTCGTTCATAAGGGGGGCCGACTCGGCACAACGGACGAGCTAGAGGACGGAGGCGGCCGCACATTGAAAACCGGAACAACCAGGGGGGCCGTCGTCCGGTCAACGCTTCACCGAGCCTCAACCGTTCCTGCCAGAAATGTAGAGGGTGAATCTCCTGAGGCCGAGCGCGAAGGCTGTAAGAGTTCTCGGCAAGCGCCGGTCCAGAAAGACGGCGCCGAAACGAAGCGCGTGCTTGGGAGCCCACAGCGTAGCGTAGGGTGTCCCGAAGAATCGACCCCGTTACCAAAGTGGTCGGGTCTGAAGAAACCAACCCGTCAAAGAGCCAAACGCGTGGAGGAACCGCCGACGTTGAAACCTGCGCCGTCGTCTCAGGGCAATCATCTTGTGGCTACTTCATTGCAGCAGGCTGAACACTGGCTCGCTACCAACGAACCGGACTCTGAACTCGGGCGGCCGTATCAACGTCGCGGCCCTGACCAAACTCCCCCCAAGCCGGACTTTTGGCTAGGAACAAGGGAAACCTCAGGCAGGTTCGCTACCTCGACACACGTAGTAGACGCGTCCCAGAAGGAAGAGGTCCCTCTGCACGAACCTCCAGCCGCAACAACGGCGAGACTTCGTGGGCAGGCCGCCGCCGTTCGGGAGGCGATGGAGTCGCGGCGCAAAGAAGCGGAAGAAATGACGGGCAGGCCCGAAATCACGCGCCGCGGGCGAAACAAGCAGCGCAGCGTCGACGATCTGTTCCTGTTTCAGCGAAACGCTGAAGCTTCCCGGCGCCGAAGGCATGACGAGCGAGAGACGCACGAAAACAAGCTAGTGACAGGCCGGCCGGTGAGCATTACTGCTACGAGGGTAACGCTCTTCAATAGCAGCATGCGGTGGAACAAGCCGAGCTTGACTTTCCAACAGGCAGCTCTAGCAACAAGACACGCCAAAGCGTTGGTGTCAATGATTGTAGCTCTTTCTGTGTTTATCCACCTCACAACCCCTGTAGTATCCGTTCTTTCCAACCGTGTACGTTTTGCCGTTTTGTCCCTCTCCTTGTCGTCGTTGATCTGGGTCGGTGGCGGTGCAGGAGACTTGTAGAAGGTCTGCCGTCTTGGTGAAGCGCATGCGCCGCGGCGGGGGCAACGACGCGCACCTCCCGACATCGCAGCGCCTCCACAGCGACGCCGGCGAACAGCGCCGGCGGCGAGACACCCAGCAGGCGCGAGTGGAGACGGCGATCCGCCGCCGCGCCAACCCCAACATCTCGACGAGGTCGAAATCGCTCCCGCGGGAGCGCGGCGACGTAGCACGCCGCCTGTACGAACAAGCGATCCTCAGCAGAGAGGGGGCTCACTACCGGGAGCAGCTGTCTCGAAAACCTCCCAGGGGGTATACGTTCCGTCCCGAGATAGACCAGCGAAGCGCTCTCTTAGCCCAGCGGCGAAGGGACCGGTGGGCCTCCGTGGGTCTCGACACGCGGGGGCGAGGGGGCGGGACAGCCGTGCAGGAGTTCCTGCTCGCCGAGGGGAAGCTCTACGACAGGCGGAGACAGGAGAGGAAGTCCATCCAGGAGGAGCTGGCCCTGCGACGCCCGAACCCGACCGTCAACCGGCACTCGCGCCGGCTGCTGCGTGCCGCCGGGAAGACCGGCCGGTCGCCCGGGACGCAGTCGGAGGAGACTAGGTCACGAGCGTCGGAGGCTGTGGATGCCGAGCACTACGAGTTTAGACCCCGTCTCGAGGGCCTCGGTACATCTCAAAAGATGCTGGAATCTAGGTGAGACCCAATTGTCTGCTGCGATTGTGCAATGAGTCTGAAGAACGAAACGTCCAAAGTTCGAGCTGATACTGTGTTGGGCGTGAGACGAAGCTCCTTCGCTCTGCGTGGCTTCTTCCTGGTAATACCGCATCTTGAAAACGTGTGGTACAACTATGTTAGGTGGGTTGATGTTGTTCGTGAGGTGGATTATGCCATCCTTACGAAGGCTACTGCGGCAATACTCATGTGTGGTTTTGAGCTTTGTCAGTGCGCAAGTACGTGGCCGTCCATCGGTCATTTGGATCTTCGGGGTATCTCCGGTAGTGGTATCTTTGGCAAGTTGTCACGCGTTCCGTGCTGTCATGTGTTCCGAGTTCCGAATGTGTCTTGCGACTGTTGCTCGCGTGCCTCGGTGTTTGTGATGCACCCTGGTGCCCACTCTCTTCCATTGCTTGTGTCTACGACGACGACCAATAAAACGGCTTTACCATCTCTTCACATTGTCAGCCAGGACAGCCGTGCTTATCCAGCAGCACTCGGCTTGAGGCCAATCAACAGATGTTGATGAAACAGGCTTCGCCTGTCCTGGTACCTCCGAGCTTCCGTTTTGGTACACGTTGTTGTTGCGCATCATTGCCTTGAACACTCGATCGCTACTGCTGTGGTTTGGTGATTGTTTTTCAGGTACGGACGAGACGCTATCCCATCCATGCAGCAAAGAGCCAAAGACCGAGAGGTGGAGCTCCTAGAGCGCCGGCGGTCGCAGTCGGTCGAGCAAGACAAGGAAAACCAAAGCTTCGTCGCCAGGCGCGCGTCTCGACGGTCTTCGGCAAGTGAAAGCCCGGAGCATGGTCGAGGTGGGGACATCTACGAGAGGACGACCGAGTACGCAAAGAGAAGGGATAGCAGGTGGGACGCGTGGGAACCGAGGACCGCGTGTCGAGTGTTCATCGAGGGTGGGGCTGCTTGCGTATGAGTTCTGCTGGGAAGAGTAGTATCCCCGCGGATGATTGAGTACACGAAGTTGGCCAAGGCGGCTTTCGGAACCGTTGTCAACGAATCCTACTCTGAAATCTCGGTGTCAGATTATATTTTATATCACAACCACCCTCTTCTCTCCCACCATCACCACGTTTCATACCCAAGACTCCCGCACAAACCTGATTTTTTTTCTACGTCTACCCGATCTCTGAACTGCGCCACACAGACGAGCCTCGGTCCGCGAAGTCCTTCTCGCGCAAGAGCTGGTCGGCTGCACGTTTGTCCCCGAGCTGCAGGCAAGGATCCGGGGACGGTCAAGATACCGGCAGGCCGCCGAAGCCATAGCCAATAGGGGGTCGCCTCTCTCGCCCCCGGCGGAAACTTCAAGCAGGGAGGGACCGTGGAGTCACGCGGAAGACGTTGGGGCCAAGAATCGCGATGGCGTGTCAAAGAGCGGTAAAGGTGCGGTGTACACAGGGCTGCTGCGAGGTGGGCTGCCCGCCGGGAAACGCGGGCGCTCGAGGCAGCAGGCGAAGACCATCGTCCACGATGGGGGGTGGCTTTCGCCGCCGCCGCCGCCCGCGACGGCGGGAGGGGCCTCCGATGAAGAGGCCGAGTGGGATGGAAGCGGCGATAGCTCTGTTGGGACGGATGATGATGATGGATTTTCCAGCCGTCCCCAAGGGATAGGTCGGCTGCAGCAGGCTCAGACCGTCGCTGGCCAGGGGGGGTGGCTTTCCCCGTCAGCGCCTGCGGCGGCTGGGGGGGTCCCCCGAGTGGGGGTTGAGTGGGATGGCAGAGGCAATCGCTCTGCTGGTATTGGCTTTTCCGACAACCGCCAAGGAATAGGTCGGCGGCGCGGGGGCAGACGTTCACCATCCGAGCATCGGTACCCCCGGCAGGAGCAATCAACAGAGGGAGAAGAATGGCGAGATGGCTACATGGAGTATGACGACAACAACGAGGACCTTGTTCAGAGAAGAGACTCTATTGCGGTCGGAGGGGTTGTGAACGGTACTGCTTGCAGTGGAGTGAGAACGGCGGGGGCTACGGGATCAAGAGGGAGCGGCGGTCTCCCCCCAAACTGGACGTCGTTTACCTCGCCCGAAGGGTGGGAGTACTTTCATAACAGTAAGACGGGCGTCGTGCAGTGGAAGCAGCCCACCAGCTAAGAAGCGCATTTTTATGCACAAGAACAACAGATGAGTTGTCTTCGGGGGCTAGACTGCTTGTGATATGAACAAGGGGGATATCATTCTTTTCCTTCGAAGTTCCGTTGATGGTACTTGAGTGGTTCAATCAGTATGGTCGTGATCCGTACGTTAGCGTTTGTGCGCATGTCTACTGTACGTTGTGCCGGCTCCACCGGGAGTGCTGAGGTCTCGAAAAATACACGCGAGAGCGATGGTGACAGCGGACTGGGATAATCTGTATAGCTCATGCTGCTTGTCGTGTTGTGCAAAGCGCAATCCACCTCACGACACTGTCGTCTGAAGAGTTTCGCTGCGGTGCTAGACAAGGCTCCTTGTGTGTAGGCGTGCACCAGGTGGTGGTTTGTTATTTTGTGAATGGAAATCAGGTTGACTTCGTGACGATGGCCTCGTCCATTCCAATCAGTGGACGGATGAGGTGCCTCATTTCCTGCCATCAAGTGTCGGTGCTCCGTATGTACGTAGGACAGAGAGGATGTGTCGATAGTAGCAACAGGTTAGATAAATTATGGCACTCAAGGCTATTATTTGCAGAAACTCGCCCGCTGCGTGCTATTTTCCAACTGTTTGGTACTCGGTGTGTCCCCATATGCCGGCGGGTCCTCCTGTGTTCAGCGCACTTTTGGGCCAAAAAGAAACGTCCACCTCCCGAGTGTGATAAAACAGGCCGTCGAGGGGCGGGGCGAACCAGACTCTGAAGCTCTGAAGGCGCCGTGTGATCGCCGCCTCCTCAGGAGATAAGTTAAGGGTGGCGACGGGGCGGGCACACCCACCGTTCGGTTTGATGTAGCACGGGTATTTCCTGCTGTGTGTGTGTCGTGGGTGACGAGGAAGGATCGTATGACCTTGGCACAAGGCATCGACGGGGCGAGTTGTATCGACTACGCGCGCTGAGCCAAAAGGTGTTCCGTTCGACACGACACACACATCGCACAGCACTGCCACCTCGCGGGTGTGAGAAACTGGTACATACCTTAAATGGGCAACGCAAGGAATGTCATCAATGTTTTCGATCGGTTCAGGAGGTGTTCATCCCATGCAACATACGGTACGCCCGAAGTTTTCATGGATAACATATCACTGCTTGGGGGGATCCAGACCCGTCGACGTCTCGTCTCGATGCTCAAGCTACCGGTCCACGATTTACAGCTCCGGTTTGACCGATGGAACAAGGTCCTTTCGAACATCATCGTTCGACGGTCGGTGGCTGTTGCACCTCTGTCCCTGTTGTCCAGCAAATTCACCGCCTCATGAATATTTGGTGCTTTCAGCAGTTGGGCCTGTCCTGTCCTGGCGACAAACATTGCGGTGTGTGAGCCTACATGTCCCTCCGCCTCCCGACGTTAGCTCCAAGAGAAAACATCCACTTCACTGTGATAGGCTGTAGGGTTCCGCACGCGTCTATGGACTGGAATGTGCCAGCCCAACACGTGGTTGCTCAGCAGCACCAAATCAACACCAGCCGCGTGGCTTAACTCTCTGAGATGGGAGACTATAACCGATCAGTTCGACTCTCTCACCAACTCGATGCACGCAGAAAGCGGATCTACTGCCGTTCGGGTCACATGTCACAATCGAGCTTCTTCCGGTACATGCGTGCTGAAGCGCTGGGATCAGCTACCACTAGTTACAACTTGAGGCGAGAACTCCCACTTGGGCATTGGCCTTCGGTTTTGGCGTGCTTCCCTCAGCTCGTCTCAAAACCTGCCAGGAACTAGTCTGACTGCATGCACCCGGACGAGAACCGTTGTCCACTTCAGCGGGGAAATTGAAGACCCAGTCTTATCAAAAACAACCCTTGGGTGTGAGGCCCTTAAGTGTATCATATTGCAGTGACTGCTGCCGGAAACATTTACACAGGCCACCGACTGGAAGGTAGAAGCTGCTCAGGGAGAGACCAGTGGGCGCTGATAATCAACAATGCAAATACACAACGTGAAAATATACCACAATAGGCAGCACATCGAGTAGAGCTCGTCCAAAATTAATCAACGTCACAGCGAGGTCTTACCCAAACAAAAGATACAACCGTACTCAAACAATCGCTCGTTGAAGTCTATTTTTGTTCAACAGGTTAAAAGAGCGGAAATACAACAGATGGACATTATGTTCTGAACAACTGGTTGGGCAAAGCTGCTTGCTACACGACCAACTCCAAGTCTGACGAGACATTCATGGTTGTCTAGAGCTCGTATCTTGGCGAACAACGAACTTTAACTGTAACATAAACTTGGTATGTACTTGAAAAAAAACAAAAGGGCGTGGCGCGAGGCCTGCGCCCGACCCGAGTTTCATCACCACGACGCCAATCGTTGGAGCCCTCAAACATTGTACACTGTTGCAATACACGCCTGCAACGAGCCCGACAAATGCCAACCCGGAAATAGTTTTAACCACTATAACAAGAGAAACCACTCCAGGCGAACACCACGACGGTGCGCACCTATCGTCAAACGAACTCGCTACTTAAAGAGAGAGAGGGACAAATCACTAGAAGATGGACCACTTTCCAAAGCTCGCCAGCAGCACAGTCGACATAACGCCTCTTCAATTAGGCGTCGCCCCCCCCTCCCTCGCCTTTCTCCGCTCCTCTCGCCCCGCCAAGAACCTGGCTATCCGCGGCGTCACCGTCACGGTCAACACCGCCCGGGGGGGACCGATCGCGCTGGTCATCCCGTACGCTATGGCCAGGTTGCCGGCGCCGGCGGGAGGAAGGTTGTCCGCGAGGATGGGCACGTCCTTGACGAGCTCCGCGATGTCGAGGCCGCCGTAGTCGACCAGGCAGTAGCAGGTGCCGAGGGTGCCGAGAAAGACGGAGATGTGGAACGTGGCGGCCACGCGGCCGTACTTCTTCATGAATCGCTTCAGGTACTCCGCGGTGACCTTGGTTCTGGCTGCCTTCCACCTGTCCGCCAGCGTCGAAGCCTTGGCGGCAATTGCTGTCGTTGTGGCTGGTGGTGCTGTTTTTGGTGGTGGAGGCGGCGTATCCTGTGGGAGGGGAGACGGGAGGAACTTACGCTCAGCGGGAAAATGTGGTCTTTGAGTACGGAGGTTGTAGGAGAGGTCACAAATACAACCTGACGGCCATTTCGTACTTGGCAAAAAAGGTGTCAGATCTGCCAAGATTTGTGGTGGCTGCTTTGCAGCAGCAGGTGGACGAAACTGCTTGCACCCAGTTTTCGCTCGGGGGAGGGTCACACATAAACCGCACATAGCAACAACCGACTGGGCATGCGCATGGAGCTTCGCCACAGCACATTGGGACAGGGTGCAATTCTGTTCATGTCCACGGGCAACAAACAATAAACTGCTGCTGGTCGAGCGTTGGCTGAGTCACAAAGATCGGGGCGTGCGCCCCAGCAAGCGTAGACTACACACACCCGCCGGTGAAGTTCACGCCCACTTTTTGCGCAAACTCCACACGCGACATTTTTGCAGACCATACTAATCCACCAAGAAAAAAAAACTCCCGGGTCAATCCATCGTCAAATTGACATGCGCACAAGGTAGGATGAAGACGTGAAGATGGCTGAGTCACACGCCCGTTGAAACGGAGACTTTCGAGAAGATTCAAAACCTAAAGTACGTGACGGCCGAAACGTACGTAGCGTACAGCCAGTAAATCGTGCATCTACCATATACGAAGTACATGGTACATGGCGCACCTTTTCAACTCCATGGTGAATCGAGTGATTGCTGCTGCCAAACCCTGGGTGCTTGGACATGAACCTTGGCGATGATCCCATGCCGATGTCACGAACGCTGCCGCTGAGCGTGCGGCGCTGCGCAGCGGGCCTGTTGCTGAAAGCTGCTGACGCTCGGCTTCCACCTGGCGGCTGCTGCTGTCTGCACCCCACTGTTGTTAGAGCAGCCGGGCACATCGCTCGCCGACCCCCCACCCGTGCCGAGTATCTGGTGTGTGGCAACCCAAGGCCAAGGGCAGCAAACAAAGGTCGGCGGGGGGATCCGAGTGAGGTCGCCCGTCTGTGACTGATGCCAAAGGACGCGAGAGAGCCAGTGCATTGGTGAGGTACAAAGTTAACGCTTTGCGTGAATGGGTGGTACGGAGCGGACGCTTGTCAACCCTTGGATTATCACCTGAAGCTGCTGTAGATCATCATAGAAGAGGGAGGCCGGCAGAGAGAGCTACAGCTAGCCGCCGATACTGTGTTGCGTGCCCACAATACCTGCGGAGGAGGGGGAACGCAGCTAGCGATTTATATCCCTATCCATTCTGCATTGTGTGCCCCCCGTAGCACGACTCTCTGTGACTTTTGGTTTGTCGGCCTGGCTGTGGCTGACATGCACAAGCGTGCATGGGAGCGATGCCAACCATGAGGGACCTCAGCGCGTCACGGCGATCTACGGTCAACGAGCTCTGCTTGTTTGTGGGAGCGACGGAGGTGGAAAGCATCGCTCTTCTCGGGAAGTTCAATTGGAACATGGCGGTAAGAAGACTGCGATGGCTTTTTTTCAAACAGCAGCGTTGTTTTATGTACAGCAGTCTTTGCTACTCGAGGAATAACTCCCAGAAATCGACATGTACTGCTGTGTCCGCTAACGCTGTGGTTCCATTGCTAATTCATCCCGGACTCTATCTGTGGATAAAGTTGTTAGAGATGAATTCGTTGTGTACCTATGAACAAAAACTCGAAACCGTAACTGTACCAGGTAGAGTTCTCGTACAGATGCACAAGTAGGACGAGAAATGAGAAAACAGAGAACCAGAATCGATGCACAAGTACTTCTTTACAAGGGCGATCGACGGCGGTGATCGACGGAGCGACGGCGGCGCGATCGACGGGTGGCGACCCAACCCCAACCCCGACCCGACCCGACCCAACCCAACCCAACCCAACCCAACCCGGCGAAACCTAACCCGACCCGACCCGACCCGACCAATTCAACCAAACCGGACACGGTCGGGTGAAGTTTCGTTTACTGAAGACGAGGATGATGGGTGATAAATAGGGTGTTTGGGGACTGGTGTTGGGATTTCATCTTCGAAGTTGCGAGGAAGTTCGAGATGAGATCAAAAGTTGATTTCAAAAATAAAAAAAAGAAAACAGCTTGCCAAGATGCGAGTGAAATGTTTGTGGTCTTGATCACGCAGAAATTTCCAGGAACGCAATGTTTTACTACGGCGGAGCCCCCTTTTCGGCAGCAGACGTGGTCCCGCTCAGCACAACCTACATCTGACCTTCCGCCTCCACTCCCACCGCAAGGCTACCACCACATTACACTCACAACCGCTGCTAAACAATCATGGAGAACGATGGAGGTCAACGTACTCATGAGAAGGCTGGCCCGGTTCAGTTGCCGGGTGTTCATGGTAACACGAGTCCTCCGGCGAGGGCCGCTCCCCTCGCCAGAGTTTCGGTGAACACACAGCACGAAGGCCAAGGACCTCCTCCTCCTCCTACCGCTGCCGCACGGTTTAGTGATACGCGTCGCAGTCTGAACGGAGTCGATCGTCCGCGACAGACGCATCACCGGAGCACGGTCCACAGGACGCACGCGCAGCAGCTCCTCACGCTCCCACGCCGCTTGAAGCATCCCTAACTCCATCACTTCCGCCTCCGCCTGTCCAGCACTCCTAAGATCTATGCCGCTCGCAGCATCGCCGTCATCCTCGCCACGCCGACTTGGTGTGTCACTCAAGAGCATGTAGAACGGTATGCTGCGGTTCAAATGGCGTAAATGCACCATATCGGCAGCATGCATTGCACCGGCTCTGGCGTGCAGTGACGACTGTCTAACTGTCTTGCGGTACTGTAGCTGGCTCGCCATGGTAGTGTGTATCACGGCCGAGGTGTGGGTGCATAGCTAGCCTCACGGGCTGGTGCGGCATCTGGCCGGACAACGTCGGGAGTATCTCGGGGAGTATAGGCCAACCAGAAACTGTTCCCAAAAAGATAGATGCGAGCAAGATGGAATTTGACCTTTTCTGCGGTCTTTGAGGGCAATTCGTAACAGCGAAAGTTCAAATTCCTAAAGATCCAGCGGTCTTCGGCGCTCGGGTGGATAATAAAGATCGAAATCAAATCGAATTCCGATGTTCGCAAACTCCGTAATACCTCGCTAGAAATATGTTGTTGATAGAAGTGAGGCAGTGACGTACAGGAGAAGCCGAGCGACCACTAAGAAGTCCGTACGAATCAGACCCCCCGATCGACCGACCGACCGACCGACCGACCGACCGACCGAACCGACCGACCGACTTCACCCACCCTACAGCTAATCCAACCCAATCCGACAATAAAACACACCCCAACCAACCGACCGACCGACCGACGGACCGGCCCACAACCACCCTACCCCCAACCCAACCCAACCCGATCCCAAAACACGACCCGACCAACCGACCGACCGACCAACCGACCGACCAAACCCACCCTACCCAACGCAACTCCCAACTGACCCAACCCTATACCGTACGCTACGCTACCCTGCCCAATCCAACCCACAACCCAAAACCCAACCCAAACCCAATTGACCAACCGACCGACCGAACCGACCGACCGAACCAACCCACGCTACCCCCAACCCAACCCAATCCGACCCCAAGAGATAACCCTACCAACCAACCGACCAAACCCACCCTACCTTCTACCCTACCCTACTCAACCCAACCCAAAAAAGCAAACCCATCAACCCGACCCCAAAACACAACCCACCAGCCGACGGACCGACCGACCGACCCCACCCTACTCTACGCTACCCTACCATAGTACCCCACCCAACGGAACCCAAAACACAACTCAACCCCAACCCGCCGGACCGACCGACCCACCGACCCATCGACCCAAACCACCCTACCTCCAACCCAACCCCAACCCGACCCCAAAACACAACCCGACCGACCGACCGACCAAATCCACCTTACCCCACCCAACCCAACCCAACCCAAAACGTAACCCTACCCGACCGACCGACCGACCGACCGCGCCACGGCAGCGACGGGATGAAGATTGTTTGAAAAGAATGCCAGACGGATGGATGGGCCTTTCTTCCCGATGAAATCTTTTCGTGATTCACGGCAAGAACAACACCGCATCCTCGACTCTTCTTTAGTGTAAAGTCAAATAATAACGTAGCCAGGTCTGCCGTTCGTTCTTGTTACTGCTGTATGACTTCGATCTACCCACCAATGATGCGCGAGTCGTGTGCTGCACACAGAAAGGGGCCGAGATCTATCATGGGTCGTTCTTCCCGATGAAATACTTTTTTTCTGTTTTCACGGCAAGAATACCCCGCATAGTATGCACTACATGTATTTGGGTATGTCCCGAATTACTTTTCAACACAATGAACAGCGCATCCATCCTGACTCTTTTCCTTGCTTTTAGCCGGAAACGGCCTAGCCGGGGCTGTTGTTGTTGTTACTGCTGTGCGATATCTTTCCATCTATCGTATTTTGTGGGAGGCATGAGGTGCTGTGTAGTTGGCAGGTAGAGACGAGAGAACGGATTCCTTCCTGCATCAATTAATTGCCTGCAGATCTTTCGGCGCATCTTGTTAGTTTTCAAAACATGAACTCTTGTTGTGTAGTCTAGCCAACGCGGTCTCGTGGCTCTGCTGTTATGTTGTTGAACTGCTGTGTGAAATCTCTCTATGATTTGGCAGGAATAAATACACGCCTGTAGAGGGAATCCGTCGGGAAGACACACACACACAACCCATTTATTTTGGAAGAAGGGACTTACAGCAAGTACTGTAGCCTACAACCTAAGCAGTATTACGTACAGGGCAAGAGATAATTCAGAACACACAGGCAGAGAGACAGAACACGCTGCTTCGTATGATAGCACCTTTCTGTCAACTGCTGTGCATACGTTGCAAATATATATATATATACATACGTACACATTTCGCGGATGGATGCATTTTTTTTTTTTTTCGCGGAGAGTGGAGTGTGCCTCCCACCTTCTGACTGCTGCTGCTGGAGCACTCTTGGACCACAACCGAGGCAGCTCTGGGCGCGAGACATGGCGTGCCACACCTTGCGTGCCTCGGTCTCCCTCCGCGCGAAAGGAGAGCGATAGATTGGTAGCCGAGAGGATGTTCTATTAGGGACCCCAAGAACCGATTTGACCTCTTTTTTTCTGTGCCGCAAAGAAACAGTCGTGCCGCCACCTCGCCACTCTCACCGCGCCACGACCGCGGCCGCGCTGGGCGCGAGACGCGGCGTGCAGCACCTGTTGTGCCTCGGTCTTCCTCTACGCGAAAGGAAGGCACTGGAATTGTAGCTGTGAGGTTGTTCTCAAACAGACCTCACAGCAGCACAGTAGCAGCGCTCTCCAAAAATCGATTTCACCTTTTTTGTATACCGCGGCCGCGCCGGGCGCGAGACGCGGCGGGCAGTGTCTTTTGTGCCTCGGTCTCCCTCGACGCAAAAGGGAAAGGCACTGGAGTGATAGGTAGCCGTGAGGTTGTTCTAAAACAGACCACACAGCAGCACAGCAGCAGCAGCACACAGCAGCAGCACCCCCAAAACCGATTTGACCTTTTTTTTGGTCTACCGCAGCCGGTTGCGCCGCCACCTCCTCACGCTCACCGCGCGACGATCGCGGCCGCGCTGGGCGCGAGACACGGCGCGCAGCATCTTGTGTGCCTTGGTCTCCCTTCTCGCGAAAGAGCCGGAGGCTGAAACAACCAACAGCGCGTTTTTTAACGGGACTACTACTACTACTACTACTACTACTACTACTACTGCTACTACTACTACTGCTACTACTACTACTACTACTACTGCTACCACCACTGCTACTCCTACTGCTACCACTACTACTACTGCTACTGCTACTACACTGCTACTACTACTGCTACCACCACTACTACTACTATGCTACGACAACTATGGCCTACAAAGTTTTGTTTTTTAGATACAGATGTAGTCTACATGCGACAGCTTCACCATGGCAGGCAACCACATGTGGTGTATGCATCGCGCACATGAGCAGCGGGCGAGCAGAGCACAACCCACGTACAAAGAAAGAGTCTACAGCGAGCGTAGCGACTCCGTGGTTTCCATCAAAGTATGCTTAAAGATGGACATGTTCGATGGACATGCTCATCAATATGTAGATACCTCCGGTTCAGTCACCAAAGTTAAAGCTCCACTACTGTGGGGTAAACTGAGTTTTTTTAGAAAGTTTGCTTTCATTCTTCAAACTTCATGTTTCACTCTGTGAAGCTTTGAAGTACCACCGCTACATTCTGCGGTGGTGGGTAGAGGTCAGGACGAGTTAACATTCGAATACAAGACCAACAACAACGTCGGTGCCTGTTGAGTTCGACGTTACAACCAATCACGGTATGTTACATACACTCTTGCACCCTCAGCGTGCTGATCGCCATATCATCTTACAACCTTTAGCGAAGCATCATTTCTCCTACAAGCTGCTGCCCCCCTCCCCGCACACCCTCTGGTTCAGGAGGCAGCGGATGCCTTTTTTTCCGGGGACGTGGACATTGCCCAGCTTGTGGCCGCCTCGATGCCGATGCCGCCGGCGCCTCCGGCTGTCGACCAGCACAAGCTGGACGCATGGTGAGAGGGGAGAGGACATCATCGGGAAGATGCGTTTCGGTGGCCTGGTGCCTCGTTGGTTCGGACATTGATTTTCTTCTTGATTCTTGCTGTTGGCCTACTCGTCTGGTTGTTGTTGTTGTTGTTGTTGTTGTTGTTGTTGATGTTCTTATCGTTACTGTAGTGTTGCTTGCTGTTGGCATTGTGCTGTCATCATCGTTACCGTTGCCGTCCATGCCTCTCGCACGCCTGCTGATGGTTGAAGTCTATAGCTGTCGTTTCACTGAAAATAAGTCCGCTCCCAGACCCTCCATGTCCGTTCTACTATGTCGCAACCTTCTCTCCGTGTCGGCACCGTTTTATGTGGCACTTTTGTATATGTGTCGGGGTGCAGGTTTGATCGCTACGCGGACGCGGACGAGAAGGACTCAATCCTGGACGATGGTATTCAGCAGTTTTACACCGAGCTCGGCGTCGATACCCAGGCAAGGGTTTCAAGAATAGGGGCCATGTGCTACCCGCGATGGACGATACAGCATACGCACACTTTTCAGCCAGTTAGCGCTGTCGATGCTCATTTTTTACGAGACACACATACCATATTATCTTGGTTTTTGAGGCGCGATGCTTGTACCTGTTCGGTGAGGTTCTTGAATGGCAAGTGTAAATTTTTTCTAGGCACCTCAGACAACATGCGATCACAGCAATTGCTTGCTTTGTGATTTATTCAGTCCCCTGCACAACCCCCCCCCGGTGTTCGCCATCGGGGTTGGGTTTTCGTCGCTTAGCAACGACGTTGTAAAACAAGCTCATTCACTTCGTGAACTCGGCAACCAGGATACCGTTTTTTTTTACCTTTGTTTTCTTTTTCTGGCGGTAACCACAATGGTGGTCGAGTAGATCATGTTGTGCGGGGTGGAGAACCCTCACTCCACGCAAGGGGGATGATCGCACCACGTTGTGTTAAAATGGTCAAGCACCCTCGAGGCAAGTACACAGTGCTTACAACTGTCTCTGGAAGTGAAAGCACCAGAAAATAAATTAAGTCATACGCAGCTGTCATCCGTATGCAAGGAACTAAGCACAAGATGCCGAACACCCTTAGCAGGATGCAGCGCACCCTTCATGCGACTCGCCGAATATCTCACGGCGCTTCGCGCTTGGTGATGTGAGAGCCTGGTCCGGTGAGAACCCGGCGTGCTCCGTCCCGGCTTTGTAGGGATGCGAGGTCAATGGTCTAACGACTACGGCATGCACGACTATCGAGTACACCCTGAGTACACCCTGAAGTGCAGGTGTTCTGCGAGAGATGGCCGTTCATAGCACACCCGCGGCTGAATCTTCCGTCTACGCACCCCCTTCTTCAAGGGCTTCACGTGTGCCTGAAGCCTACACCACTCCTGCTGTCCGAGGATGGCGAAAGCACCATGAAAGATTTCACTGTTGGTGAACTCCTCACTGATTGCAGAGAAGACATAGATAGGTCCAGTCGGAGGGATTTTCCGGCTGACGTTGCATCATTACAGACAATGTGAGGAGGCGTGTTGGTTCAGGAGACGCAAGTCCCTCATTGGTGGACTTGGCATTCTCTGTTCGTGTTCCAATCGATGCCGTCGGCTTTTTTGTTTTTCGTTTTTTTCAGGACCTGGTGGTGCTGATAGTTTCGTGGAAGATGGAGGCGGAGGAGATGTGCGTCTACTCCAGGGAAGAGTGGCGACGGGGTATGTCCAAGCTGGGGGTGTCCTCCACGCGCCAGCTGCGGCAAAAGGCAAGGGACAGGGAGGGGGAGGGCGTGGTAGAGCGAACGGGAGAGAGATATATACAGAACGTCGGGGAGAAGGAGGAGGCGGTAAGGATAGAGACAGAGACAGAAACGAGGAGGGGACACATTCAGCAGCGAAAACACGGGGATGTTAGGAGGGAGGGTGAGAGAAGGTTTCGAGACTAGAAAGTCGGACACCATGTAGATCGTTGAAATTTGCACGTTCTGTAGTTCCGTTAGGAATCCTGAAGATGGGGTGTGATGGGGTGATGGAGTTGCCCTTGCCGCACGTGCGCTGTTCATGGTTTGTGTTTTTTTCTTTATCGTTTCTGGTGTGGCATGTTGCTTCTTGCTTGCGGTGCTTGCGGTGCAGGAATCAGCTGGTGATGTGTGGCGTGCAAATATTCACATGCGTGGCGTTTAGAAGTGCCACTGCTGTGTGAATGTGAACGTTAGCGCCTTTGTGTTTTCAACCACGTGCGGTTTGGAGTCCTTGTCTATCACCTGGAGGTGTCAGCGGGATGGCACCGCCCAACACCCTCCATGACCCCTCCGCTCGTTGTATGTGTCTCCTCGCAATCGTGAAATGTGTTGCAGCTGAAGGACCTGAGAATGGAGGTGGACGACAGGCGGTCTGCGACCTTCAGAGAGTTTTACATGTTCTGCTTCGAATACGCGAAGTGAGCCTCCGGCAGTTTTCCTTTCGACATGTTGAGGTTGTGACAAGGTGGTTGTTATCTGGCTTGGTGTCTGGTTGGATTTAGAGCGCGTGAGTTTTCGGTGGCTTTGGTTTTCCCTCTTAGACCGGATGCTTGTTTTTCCAAGCAGAGCAGTCCTCAACAGCTTAAGACAGTCTTGTTCATTCGTTGTCATGTTTTGAATCCTCCTCTTGTGGTGCTTAATGTCGTTCCGGTGTCTTTTCATAATTTTTTAAGCTGGCAACGAGACGTGAGGCGTGTGCCTTCGCTCCCTATTGTATACTTGTTGATCGCCCCACTTGTTTTTCTCCACAAGCGTGGGGGCGGGGCGTTGATAGCGTTCCTTTGTAGTGTCCGCGAGTCGTCGCAATTTCGCGCTTGGGTTGCTTGAATTTGTTCGTCGAAGCTCCCGCTCGCAAGTATCACCTTCTCTGGTGCTTTCGGAGCAGCAGCAGCAGCAGTGCCATCGAAGCGTGTCACCCCAACGCTATGTTGTTGTTTCTCACATTAGCTCTATTATCCACAAAATGGGGAGTCCGTGGTCTCAAAACCCGGCACATATGACGCCGCAGGGAAACAAAAACAAAAATAGGGTACAAACCACTCGGAAAAGGAAAGCAAAATGATCGAAAGAATGGAACAGCTACCGCACCGACCGGTCGAGAAAAGAGCGCTCGGAAACCGATCAAAATAAAACAAAGACAAAAATACAGGAGGGCGCTTCCCACACCCGCCTAAAAAATCAAAGGGCAACGTACCAGCACCAGGCACTACGCACCAGGGCATGGGAGCAACGGAGCCAGCAGAACAAAGAGGCGGCAGATGGGCAGACAACCAGATATAAAAACAAAAGCAACAGTAAATGCATGTCCTCCTAAACCTTGCCCTAGCATTGGAATGCATGGAGAGATTCAACGGGAATTCAAGTTTTTGCGTGCAGAGGCGAGAGTTCCTTCCCCCGCCACCACCTTCTCTCATGCCATCGGCGTTCCTGTAGGCATCCTCCCCTGAACTTTTATTGTTTGCCTGCCCTCCCCCCCCCGAGGTCAATGGTCAAACGACTACGGCATGCACGGCTATAAGTATGAGTTCGCCCCGCCCCCTTGACCTTCATCAGGGAGCGAGGGAAGAAGTCGATCGAGCTAGACGTGTGCCTGTCCGTGTGGGAGCTCGTCCTGACAGGGCCTGAGTTCCCCCTCCTCAAGGACTTCAGTGAGTACTTGCGGGGCGCCAAGGTTCCGGTGGTAACGAAGGACATGTGGGCTCAAACGCTTGCGTTCTTCTGCCAGGTGGACCCGGACCTCTCCAACTTCGACGAGAGTGGTGAGTTGCTCCCCTTGTCTCTGCTTGTTGAGAAAGTAAGCATTACCTCACAGAAATAGTAACCGTTCGAAATACCTCAGTCGAAAGGGATGTGTTGAAGTCTTTTCAGTTAGTGGTTTGAAACCGACTGGAAACTAAGCTTATTTTGAGTTTTTGAAGTTGATCAGTGTACGTTTTGGCGGCTGGACGCTGATGGTTCCTAGGGAGATATATATTTTTTCATGTTGTGTATCCTTTACGAAATACACCAGCAATCTTTTTGCTTTGCTCCCACGGCCACTCTGTCCAGAACGGGAGGCTCACAGAAGGCTTCCTCGCTCCCCCGAGGCGTCCCACCCTCTGTCTGGGATGCATGCCGTCGCTTTTTTTATGTAGTCAGAACGGGACGTATGTTTTTGTTTTTGTTCATTGGACTCTGTGGTCTGCCCCTTTGGCCCCTATCCTCCACTTCTACCAGCTAGACGACCCAACCGGGGTCACATTGGAGGTGGGGGTTGGACCCCCTCCTGCGGTTCCTCCCGGAGATATTTTTATCGCGAGAAGGGTACAGCAACCCCTTCCCTCGCGACTTATGAAGTCGATCAAGTTTACTAAAAACGAGCTTTGCAGCGCGTCGCTTCTAACGGAAACATTTAATTAGCGAAAACAAACTCACTCTGTTGAAACTCGAACCGATGACCTGGCCCTTAGCAGGCTGCGAGGCTACCTACTAGTCCACCGGGCCGACCGGTACACTTTCGTCCGATTCTTGGCAATAATGTAGGTTGGTGCCTCGATTCAGTTCCGACCAGATTATCGAATATGCCGAACATGTCGTGTTTAGCAACAGCAGCAGCAGCAGCAGCAGTGTTGATCGGGCTGTTTGAACCAGCCCCCCTCGGACATACATTGCTGGAGGACCCGTAATATCATAGCGTTCGCCCTCTGGCGAGGGCTGACACAGCCGTTCTCTCCCGCGTGTGACTCAACGCAAGGAGGGGCCAGAAGAAGCGAGGCGGGGCGGTATCTCGGTGAGAGCTTCGTCGCCCTCGTATTGCCAACAGACACCGCCGTGCGGAAGACTCGTGTAGCCATCGACGGGGTGTTGAGCTCGCGCGCCGGTTTACATCAATTTTTTGTTATCTATCCTGACAGTCTTGTACGACCGATCGCCAAAGACCAATCCATACCACGCAGTAGCTTTGTTTTCATCCACCCACTCCGCACCCAAAGTAGGAAGGAACGACTGGCCATCGGCTATCGGTCCTGTGGGAACAAAGCTCCGTCCTCTCTTATGATAGGACGCGTGGTCAAATGATCTAACAACTAGGCATGCAAGACGTTAGTACACCCCTCCCCTGCCCGCTTCTATCTCCCCGCACTCCCCCCCGTTGTCCAGACGCATGGCCCGTGGTGGTGGATGAGTTTGTGGAGGCGAAGATGGCGCAGAAGAAGGCGAGCAAATCGGAGACGGAGCGCCCATAGCACCGGCGGAACCGCTCTCACGGAGAAGGGACCTAGACGGTTTCAGGAGAAGCAATAAGATCGAGGGTGGTGCGGTATGAAGTATTTTTCCTTCTCCTCCCCCTCCTCCTCTGCTGCTACCGCTGCTGCTGCCACCGCTACGTGGTAGGACCGTCACACGTCGGTTCTTCGTCCAGCGCGCGTAGGGCCGCCACACGAAGGGGTGGGAGTATCAATCCGGGGTCGTTTTTCTCACGGGAGACGAAGGGCGGCATCACGGAGTTAGCACGACCTACTGCCGTATACCCCCTCGGCCAGCATCAGTCCTGCTGCTGATGGCGACGATGATCGTGGTAGGCCTTGAAGAACGCCGCCGCTGCGCGTGCGACAGGAATTTCCTCGAGTGGGAGGGAATTCTCTAGGGGGCGTTGCCGCCCCCCTGCGGCGGTTGAACAATCGATTGTCGTCTCCTCTCCTCTGGTGAAAGCCGGAAGGGGTCTGGTGATGGCCTGTGCTTGTGGTGCGGTAGGACTGGGATGGGCCTTGTCTTGGCTGGGAGGGAACGGTGTGAGCGAGGGCTTCGAGTCTTGCGGCGGCGGGGTTTCCAGGACAGGCAATCGGAGGGGGGGGGGCTGAGCGCCTTCTCACCGGTCGGGGGTGGTCTCCCACATGGTGAACTCATTTGGAGTTGAGCTTGTTTCCACCTCACGTAGTATGGGTTCGGAAGATTTAGTATCTACTCATGTATCGGAGGCTTTCTATCCACAGCATCAGCGTGAGGGTTAAGGGGCTGATGCTCCTTTCCTCAAATCGAGCTTCTTGTTCTTTGTCGTGTGTGTTTGTTTTTAGCGTTTCTCGTTAGTCCTTGCGAGGTGTACGCACGTTTTCTTCTTTTTCTTTACATTTTTGTGTGCCTTCTTTTTGTGTACAATACCGTGTGTTTTGTCAGGTTGTGTTTTTGTGTCTGTGGTTAGGATCCCGGGCCACCGTCGTTCATCGTGTTTCAACGTTGGGGATGGACTTGGTCAAGGGGGGCTGCAGCTTGGAGTTTATTGTCGTATTCACAGCACCAGTGTGGGGTTGGTTCAGCCCGATCGACTTCGTGTTGGCCGAAACGCAGAATAAGTACTTCTCTGATGGCAGGGGAATAGCGCTTGCAACAGGATGTAGTAAAGCGGGACTAGGCGTGATGATGGCGCGGCGCTTGGAGGTGGGGACACGGGTCTGTCTGTAAGCGGCGAAGGAGTGCCACCTCTGTTGCGTAGGAAGCAGAGAGTGGCAGTGCGCACCGTACCCTACTGTGCACGGGCGGTGAAGCACGCTGCTGGTCCGGTGTGCATTACTCGTTGGCATGGTTCCGTTCGTTGCAATAGGGAGCTCTCTCTCTCTCCCTCTCTTCGTCACCGGTGATTTCGCGGTGTTCTATTTTTTTGTGGAGGAATGCTGTTGGTATCCGAAGTCGTTTTCTGACAAGGTATGATAACGCATGTAGTCTATGTAGCGTAACACATTGTCTGTGATTGTCTTGGTTCAATGACTGCGTACACAGGTCTTGTGTGCAATCTGTCTTTTACGTGTGCCGCGTGATTACTCCGATTCTGTTTATTCATGCCCACTTGAATTTGGAGAGGAGAAAGCGGCAAAGAGAAAGTTGCCTGTTTGTCCTGCATGGTTGGGCGAAAGGCTAGACAAGAATGTGGTAAGTGTGTTATGCATATTCATACAGTTTTGGAATTTTCAAACTTGGGAGAATTCGTGCACTGCTGCTGTAGGAGCATCGAAGGTGGCTGAGAACCCTCAATGAACAGCAACAACGTTGGACGCAAAGTAGAGTCGGTGAAGGGTTGTTCCATTGCTGCCTCTATTGTATTGTTGAACGAAAGATATAGACGTGTGTAGAGTTCCTCCACAACTAAGGAATGAATGCGTTAGTCCAGTCACGCGCCTTCGTTCAGGTCAAGAGGCATCCAACTTTTTGTGTCTTTACATTGAAAACCGTTCCGTTCTCTTTGCCCACGTTCCTCTGCGTACTAGTCTAACAGTTGACGGGGTCGATTCCCGTGGTCACAGGCTAACTTTCATACTAGAAGTAGATATTACGTCCAAGAAATAGGGCGCGTCTACGGGGACCACCTACTCCCATGCTGCAAGAGAACTTTACGTCGGCACCTGTGCTAGTAATTTCGCGCACACCGCACGGAAGATTTTGTCACCATTGCAGGAACGGAATTAGGAGTCCGCTGCTGAGCGGTGCGGGAACCACTTTTTGGGTGAAAGGGGGAAGTAGTAGTTCTGAATGTGCATGTCAGCTGCCGTGTGTTTATGTTGCTCGAGGACCATCAGTATAAACACAGGTAGCTCTTACAACACATTACTTTATCTCGAGCTTCATCCTCTGGTTCATCTTATCAGATGAACCACGTTGCTAGACTTTGGTCGACATTTTTTTTTTTTGTCGGGGGTGGGCAGTGGGCAGTCGGGCNACGTTGCTAGACTTTGGTCGACATTTTTTTTTTTTGTCGGGGGTGGGCAGTGGGCAGTCGGGCGAATCCGTTTTTCGAAGTTGCGCCGCACGTTGCCTCATGTTGATGCTGCGAAGCTACAGTAGTGCATCTCGCACACAGCAAATAAGGATGCGCTGCAAAGCAGCCGCCGTCGGCGTAGCTTTTCTTCTATCCCCGGTACGCTTGCAACACCGGCATGCCTGCTATGCACTGCCACGGTCGATTGCTTGGTGTTCGCATCCTTGCTCTGGTGTGGAGAAAACCAGGTGGTGGGTGGAACCACCGGGATGTGACGGGACATATGATGGGTGCGATGCCGGGGCATCTACCCCAGCAGTAGCGTTCGCTGCCATGGGGGGACCGGCCAGTCGACGACGACTTGGAAGGATCGGTCGCGGCAGCCCAATGGCCGCGGTGCACCGTCGGTCGCAAGCCCGTAGATTGGGACCGATCTTCGACGACGAAGCACCGATGACAACGCCATCAGCATCATCAGCGACAGCAGCAGCAGCAGTGGCAGCGGCAGCAAGAACAACAGCGGTCGTATTGGAGCTCGAACGCGGCGTGCGGGACACCAACACCCTTGCCGTGTACGGGAAGCTGCACCGCGTGCTCGGGGCGACGCGATCCCGCCGCCTGCTGGGCGCTAACGCGGTGGCCACGTTGACCAGCTCGAATTATCTCGTCTTGCACCATCGAGATGGCGGGCCGAGCGCGTACATGGAGGGGTTTGAGGAGGGTGGCAGCGGCGGCGCAAGGCTTGCTCTCGGCGACCGTTGCTGGGACATCTGCGGCATCGGCCAGGGGGTAAGCTCGGGGCAAATACCTGCCACACAAATATAGGTGGCACAGGGTACCGTGCCATGTTGCTATCCAGTCATCATGCGCCAAATTCAGCACTCATGATGCAACACAGCAGCAGCAGGGCCGATCATGCACCAGGCAGCAGTGCACCACAGTACCTACCAATATGTTACCATCGTAGGAAGCGCATGAGCGCCAGGTTATTCTTCATGCGTGGAGAGCGTACGGCCACACCCGCACTGTCTACACTTGCACGGAAATTATAATTATTTGTCTCGCTGTTTATATAGCTGTTTAGGTCTTTGGTGTAGGAAAACCGCGTTACACAGAGGTACTCGTCCCGAACCTCACGGGTGTCACGTGCCTTGATAACAGTTATATACATACAATACCAAAGTTGCCGCCGCCTGCGCCAGACATCAGGTGCAACGCGTATTGTTGTTCACGTTGAAACCCCCACCAAGAGTCACCAATCTCACCCAATGCCTTTGCTGCATGTCTTCCACGCCACCCCACAAAGGGACCCACCATGGACTCTACCATGCGAGAAGCAGGGAAGGAGCACGGGCCGCTGTTGGCGGATCAACGCGTACTCGAGCGCGAGATCGAGGTATATTTCAGGAGTATGTGTGTAACAAATATTTGACCTTCGCGTAGTAGTGATCAGAGTCAAACATTTCAGTTGGATGTTCATTCTGTGAATGAATATCTGGAGGACACTCGGCAGCCTGCTGACCTTGTAACATGCTCCTCGAAGAACGAGAAGTATTGGCTGTCGGCGTGGATTGTTTTAATCCTGAAGGGTGAAAACATTGAATACCGCGATTTTGCGCAAGCGCAATGTGTGTGCAAGACGCGAGGCACAAGCTCGAGCCCCTCCAGCCCCAGCCATTGGTTTCCTGCTCCCCGTCCAACGCTTCCCCCAACTTTCTCAGCAACATTCTTCTCAACAGACGAGTGATGAACATGAAGCCCGATGTCACCCACCCGTTGTTGACGCCCTATGCACCATTGCGCCGCACGCTTCCAACGACCACCATCTTCCCCACAGAGCGTAGTGAAGATTATCTCCAGGTCGGAGATGTCTACCGTGTGGCTACAGCAGCGCGACCGGACGGGCGAGGCTAACACGGTCAGCAAAGCTCGACGGAATCTACGGCGGCTCTACGCCCGCGCCCGATCAACGTGGGCGTTGTCGCGCACGCAGCCCTCCTACCCGGACGCAACAAGCCTCCCCGCCGGAAATCCCCTTATGCGCGTCGGACTGGGGGGGCTAATGTCTCCCAGGGACTGCAACACTATCGTCCGTGAAGCGCTTCAAGTCGACGATTGGACGCCGTGGGACGGGGACCTGGGGAAGCACGCCTTGGGGACCAGTCTCGAGAAGCTTCCGCGCTCTCGCGCGCTCTGGGACGGGAAGGCGGGAGACAGGGTCCGCGCGCGCGTCGCCGGGTTGTACGGCGTCCAAGAGAGTAGTATCGTCGTGAACGCGTTGTTCGTGTGCAAGGTCGGGTTGAACGTTGACGGGCTGCGGGACGAAGTCCTGCGGGAAGGACAAGGGCGGTCAGTAGGGACACTTCATGAAGCCGTGGACAGGGCAGCGGCAGCATCAGCGAAACTTCAGCAGCAGCAGCGGCAGCGGCAGCGGCAGCAGCCGCAGCTCTCGATCGAGGCGAGCGACTTCAGACGGAGTAGATCGCTACTCACGTTCTCCGTGGCCATAAGCACCGAAGACGCCCTCCTGCCGTGCCCCTGGGCGGTGTGCTTGGAGCAGCGCGGGGAGTGCTTTCGGCCAGGAGGCCAAGGGACGGGGGTCATATTCTCTGGAAAACTTCGCCACGCGTCCTTGAGAATACCTCACGGGGCTGGCGCGCCGGCGAGTAGCGGGAACAGCGAAAGGCCTAGGCAAGACCACCCGCCGGCGCTGCTGCTGAGGGGGTTCGCTAATATTCGACACCCGTTGGTGGCGGAGGGGTCCGCTCGGTGGCAATGGGGCTCGCCCGCGTGGCACATAGACGCGCCTTGGATCAGAGATCAGGACATCCTGGATCGGGTTTGGGTGGCCGGCGGGACGGACCTCGGTGCCGAAGCGGCCGACGGGAGGCATCCACCGCCGGCGGGCGGTGCGGCAGCAGCTTCGGAAGCCGGGACAGCACCCGCGGGTGTCGACCCCCCGCGGAGCAACTACCTCCAACGGATGAACACCACCCTGGCACACCGGTACTACCGCCAAGGGTTGGCGGGCATGGACGTCCCCGTCGTGGACTCTGCCGGGCGCCCGGTGATTGACCTCGTCGAGGACGGGGGGGGGGGGTCCTCTTTGTGGCGGCGGGGGGTTATCGGCGCCGACAAGCCGGGCGAGGTTACTCTGAAAGCCGTGCTTCGAAGGCGTTTCCCTTGGTCCCGGCGGCGACAGGTNGGGGGGGGGGTGTCCTCTTTGTGGCGGCGGGGGGTTATCGGCGCCGACAAGCCGGGCGAGGTTACTCTGAAAGCCGTGCTTCGAAGGCGTTTCCCTTGGTCCCGGCGGCGACAGGTGGGGAAGGCGGGCCTGAGCACCGCCGCGGGCGCCTCTCCCCGCATGGACGCGGCGCTGCAACAGCTGTTCGGGTCTTCTTCTACGTCCTACGCCGCCGCGGCAGCAAGAAGGGAGCAGGTCGTCGCGGGGGACTCGCCGCTGGCGGCACGGCAGCAGGTGTCCCCGCTCGTGGGTGTCACGGTGCCGCCGATCAAGTACGTGTTCGTCGACCCTCGGTATCGGGGGCTGGGCTTGGGCAAGCGGCTTTTCCTGGAGGCGATGCGCAGCCTCGCCAGGCGGGGGTTCCGGTTCGCGTTGATCGTTGTAGAGGACAACGGCACCGGCGGTCTGTTCGGCTTCTACGAAGACATGGGGTTCGTCAGGGCAGAGGAAGAGTTGGGGTTGCCACGGGCCATGATTGCGCCCATCCCGCCGCCGGATGGAATGTAGCCAAGGGTTAATGTGTGGAGAGCAAGAGGTGGAACAAAAGACGCGGGGGTAAACTTAACATGGAGTTTGAACTGTTTGTATGGCGCGCGTGCGGGGGGTCAATGATCGTACATCGTGCGTGTGGTGGGTTGCAATGTAGAGGTCGGAAGCGACAATTTGCTAGAGACTGTAAATAGCGAACTTGTGGCGGTCGTGTGGCAACACCGGTGCTGCGGATCGAGTTCTGGTCACTCTTTCGTTTGATAAAATTGGAAGCAGCCCAAGTAAACGGGCGATAATGTCGTCGTACAAAGTACATGGTCCGTTCGAGACAACCGCCTGTAACGGAACAAAAATCCTTTTTCACACACAATCCGGTGTCGAGAAGTCGTTTGGAGCGAAAGGCCACGACGCGGAAGAGCATTTTACATGCCGCCGGTTCTCGCTTGATAAACCAGAAGCCATTACTTTCCAACCAGAAAAAGTGCCGCAGTCGCAAAACAGATCTCCAACGTCAAACACGAAGGAAAACAACTGCATTTTTGGATTGTGCCGGGTGCAGAGTCTGGCCGGCGGGGAACTACCCCCGGCCCGCTTGCTGTTTTACTCTGGCGTGCTTCATTAATCAACAGCCTCCTGCCGCGGACGGACAGGTTTCGACCAGAGCCCCCTCCCGATCCTACCACAAGCGTGAGCTCTTCAAGCAAAAAACAAAAATGGACCGCAACAATCGTTTCACCATAACCCCCGCCGAAGGGGGAACGGCAACCATGACTAGGCGGGGACAATCGATAAACAGCCAACATTTATGATACAGTGGTATTTTTCATAAATAGGCTGAGAGGGTATCTGATTTTTTTCTCTACTCCGCAGACGATTCACACAGCAAACTATATATCATATGAAAGCTACGATCAAGAGCTTTCGTTTAAGCACTCTTTTGGCTGCAACTATGATCAAGGGCTCGAGTTAGCCTCGATGGACAGTTTTCGCGGAAACGGGGCGGAGGAGGTAAAATGCGAAGTTGACGGTGAAAAACAAAAAAGTTGCAAAAAAACGTTCTATTTTTGGAATCCTCGCCAGAAATGGGTTCTAAAAACGTTTGGTTGGAACCTCCGAGCGTCTGCGGAGGGCAGACATTTTTCAAACTTGACGGGGTGTCCGTTGCTGCCAGATCTGCGACGGACCATGGTGGTTGAACATGAACTGCTGCAGCTTGTGCGGGCAACTCTGCCAGCTGAATATGACCTCGGAGACGTCGAGATGCACAGATCGGCTCAAAAGAAGTACCGCGTTGGTCTGAAGGCAAGGCACAGCAGTCAGCCGTTACTTCAGTGGTACAGCAGCACCATCACCACGAAGTGTGCACGCGGCAGAAACAGAGACGCCGAGTCCCGAGCTTTGGGAAGCATCAATAGAGAAACATGGCTAGACCTCGCTGGAAAGACTTCCCAGCGTGCAGCGGTCCAGACACCACCCCCGCGAGTTATACCGGCCGTTAGATCGGCCTGTCCTGCACCTGGTTCGCTACGAGAACCTGGCGCTGGCGGCGCGGAGAGATTGCGAAGTGCAGGGTGTGGCGGTGCAAGAGAGGGCAGCGGACGGCCAAAAGGAGCACTGGGAAAAGCAGCCCGGCGAGAAAGAGCTGTGCAGCTGCGCGAGGAACTCGTGAACGCCTTTCCGGACGCACTCAACCTGAGCCCGGGGAAGCTGCAAGAAACGCTGCAGGCGTGGAAGGAGTTTGAACCTGAGTGGTCCGAGGAGGCGATGAAGAAGTACTTGAAGAAGGGAACCTACAGCAAGTCCCAAGCGAGGAAGAAGATCAAGCTCGCACGCGATGCAGAACTCAAAGCAACTGCGGGTAAGGCGGCGGCGTACGAGTTTCGTGCAGAAAGCATGGACTACTTCAGTTCCCTGCTGAAGAATGCAACGAACGCCATCAGCAGAGCAGCGGAACAGGAAGACGTGAGTGCTTCGGGTACATGTACTGCTGCTGTTGTTGCTTTTTTTGAACCTGCTCTTCCTCCGCCTCTGCCGTGTGTTACTCTGGTTTTCTTATACTTTTTTTGGGTGGTTTGAGAACCAAGCTGCTGCTGAACCAAGCTGCTGCTGCCATTGCACTTGTGACACCGTCCAAACGCACCTCTCGTACAACACTGCTGTAGCAACTTGTGCATCCAACAAACTGACTGCTACTGTATGATACCACAAGCATGAGAAATGTTGTGGCGTGTCGTTTGTGTCCACAACAGCTGTGTATTCATCACCATCTCTTCCCCGCTCTATCTGTTTCCCCCACCCGCCCCACAGGAGGCCAGCGCAGCGGACCTGTCCAGCTACCAGCTGGCACACGTGGTCCAGGTAGCCATGACGCTGACCCATCTCTACACCCTCCAGAACGATGACGTCGCCCGTGACGATGCAATCAACATCGCCGCACGCGTGGCACGGCGGAGCGTTAAAACGGTGAACGGGTGGGAGCGTGACTTCATATCACTCGGGGGCATCAAGACGCCGGAGAGAGGTTGCGTCGATCGAAAATTTCTGCCGGAACTCGACGAAGGCGTCAAGGAAAAGGTTCACCAGTGGATGCTAGTAAACTGCGGAATACTGAGCGGGGAAGCCAACAAGACGGCGGAAGACTTCCGCAAGTTTGTCAACGAGGAGATCATGCCCCAGCTGGAAGGGCTGGCGACGGAAGACTTCAACCCATTCAAGGGGTTGAGAGTGCAGCTGGAAGAACAAGAAGCAAAAGACGGCAAGCCCCCCGAGCCTCCCAAGCGTGTCATCTCCCTTTCTACAGCAACGACATGGCTGAAAAAGCTAGGGTGCGAGTACCACGGCGGCAAGAACGGCCTCTACTTCGATGGACATGATGATCCGGAAACCATCAACTACCGAAACAACGAGTTCCTGCCGGAATTGTGGAAGGTTCGCGACCACATGGAAGTGTGGATTTCGGTCACGAACGAAGAAGCGGTTGACTGGGACATTGATGTACATCAAGTGCCGGAGGCCGACCGCTTGCCGGATTCTAGTGGTGTCTGGGTGTGTGTCGACGATCTAGAACAAGCGTTGGCGGATCTGCCAGAAGATCTGCAAGCCAGAGTACAGAGCAAGAAAAAATACCCAGATGGGAAGAGGGCCTTGCTTCTTTACCAGGACGAGAGCATATTTCGAGGTTAGTGGGCAGTCAAGTACTTTTTTTCGTAAAGTTGCGGAACTATGTGGGCGATTTTAATTGTTACTGCTGTTTGCCGACCACATGCTTTCGTTTTATGTTATTTCGCGCGTGTGCTCACTGTGGTTTCCTTGGCCGCCTTCCGTTTTCTTTTCGTGCAACAGCCAACGACGATCAGAAGTATGCGTGGTACAGGCGGGAGCAGCGGGTAGTGACGAAGAAGTCACCCGGCCAGGGCATCATGGTGTCAGGAACGATCATCCACAACGTGGGCTTCTTTTCGGCGTCGCCGGCCCAGATAGACCAGGCCAACCGCAACCGGAAGATGCGCTGCCGGGAGTCAGCTGCTGCAGCTCGACGAGGGGAGAACGTCAAAGAGGAGAAGTACCGGGCTATCGACATGCTGCATGTCGACGAGGACGGAAACTCCTGGTCCTACCATCTCTTCGAATACGGCAAGAACAAGGAGGGGTACTGGACTGGCCTCAAAATGTTGGACCACATGAACGACGTCCTGGACATGGTGGGAGTCCTCTACCCTGAATACAAGCCGGTTTGCCTATTCGACTGGACGTCTTGCCATGACTGCTTGGAGGTCGGCGCGCCGAGGGTAAGCGGCATGAACGTGGGGTTCGGTCAGATGAGGAACGGAGAAGAGCTAGCGCCGATGGATGCCGTGACGATTCTGGAAGAGTGCCCGGGCTTCAAAGTCGGCGACACACAGCACTTGGTTTTCCAGCGGGGGGACGACCCGCCCTTCTACGCCCAGCATCTTAGACCGGCGGAGTATGTGGGGAAGCTAAAGGGTATGCGGCAGATCCTGTTCGAAAGGGGCCTCCTGAGGGCGGGCATGACGAAGACGGGGGGCAAAGGCGAAAAGAACGACCCCATCTTGAGCATGGAGCATGTTCTGGGAGAGCAAAAGGACTTCAAGCAAGTTGAATCTAGTCTAGTGCTGCTGCTCCGGCGGCAAGGGGGGGTCTGCATGATGCTCCCCAAGTATCACTGCGAGTGCAACCCCATCGAGCTCTGTTGGGGCCGTGCGAAGGACTGGACACGCAAGAAGTGCACGTATTCGTTCGAGGGGTTGCGCAAGAACGTGCCGTTGAGCTTTAGACCGGAGAAGGACAGACAGGCGGTTGCGGTAGTGCAGGGATACTGCAAAAAGGCGTACACGCATGCCCTCGTGTACCTCAACGCGCGTGCACTTGGGCCTGAGGGTCAAAAGATGTACAAGAAGTTCAAGTCGCACAGGCGCCCGACGCCGAAGATGTGGAGGGAGTAGAGCGACACGCGTTTTTGTTGACGATTTCAAGACTTTTTCGCATGTTTTTTCCACGCGTTCTCCAGTTTCCCCGCTCAAATTGGTGGATTTTGACGGCGAAAAGGTACAAAAAAGACCCACCCGGACACATCATGTGGTGGTAGCCATAGCTAAAGGTAGTGGCGGGAGGGTACGTGCATTTACGTGGGGATCCGGGGTGGGGAACACGCTTGCAAAAAGAAAAAAAAAGAGAACGGGAAAAAGTAACGGGAAAAAAAAAAGGGCCCACGTCAAAAATTAGGAGNAGTTATGGAGGGACGACTCTCAGCCTATTTATGAAAAATACCACTGTACGTCTCAACACACTGCTACGCTTCCAATCATCATCCACGTGTCGCTTTCCTCGTGAAGGAGGCTGATGCTATGGGCTGACGCTATAGGCAGGCAACATGCATATTTACTACTTTCTTATTTGGGTTGTGTGCGTACATGTACACTGGGAACGCGGCTTGCATCAGCCAAGGGCGCCAATCCTCTTAGAATATTATCGGCAATTGTTGAACACGGTGTCGTTCTCCTCTCTTTTCTGGATGGTGTGTGTACATAAACCACCTAAAACCCGGATTTGCCCTAGAAGAGTTCCTCGCCCGAGTAGGGCAACAGCAACAACAGCCCGTCGGGGCACATCAATCCTATACACGAGCTTTGCTATACACGCGTTTTGGGCTAGACCGCGGACGTTCCTTTCTCCTTCGATGTCGGCATCGAGCCACACACAAGTTGTCGCGCACCTTGAAAATTACGGTGACACGAGGGATCTACTGTAGTCGCCACCGACAATTAACACAAGTTGACAGGACAAGTCCCCCGTCAACTTCGATGGCGCACGAAATGTGCGGGTAGGGTCCAATGAGGAAGGACTCCCTCCGGAGTAGGGTCATCGTCTTGGAACTGCAACACGCAGTAGTCGATGCGGCCGTCCTAAGCGCAGGCCGTGGCGGGGGGAATAGATGGGAAGGACAGAGGGCGGGTCAACTGATGGGCGTGGTACTAATTGCTCGCTTCGACTCCCCGCTTCTGTGTTTCTCCACGTGTATGGCTTTCGCTGTTCCTTTCGTCTCTGATTCTCTCCCCCCCTCTCACTCTCTCCTCTTCCTGCAATTTGCCTTGTTTTCATGATACGTTTCGTGCCCCTTCCCTCCTATTTCCTGCTCCATCCCTCTATTTTGTCTTATCCCACTCTAGATGTTCGCACCGTCAAAGTAATGGTGCAATGGTGCGGTACTAGTTACTCCTATAGCCGGTAACACATCCTTCGTCTCGATTCAAAGTTGATCAAGAACCCACGACCACGGCGGAGCCCGCAGCTTTCTGAATACTTCCGCGGCAACTAACAATCGCCGATTTCCAAGCAACTCCCATACCCCCTCCCGGTTCAGGTCGCGGAGGGATGGCGACAAGCATCCAGTAACACCTACAAAAAAACAACCATCAAACACTCGTGTACCACCTCCACCGTGTCGTAATATTTTATGTGACCACATAAACACCCACCCCGCATAAAAGAACGAAAACAAAAAAACGTGAAGCACAAAAGCTTTGAACGCCACGCGCATGTTTTCGCTTAGTTACGGCCGCCCCCCGGCACATTCACAAAAAATTCCAACGCACGCATTCCGGCCACGCTTTTGCTCGTGCTGTTGGTGTATTCATTGTTGTTCGGTTCGCTGTTGCCACACTTTCACAAAGCTTGTCATCGACGTAAAAATAGAGCAACAAACACCGCCTCGGCACTCCCGCTGAGATATAGAAATACACGTGTCCCGGTGTGCAACGCCAAAGCGCCGTATGACATACCGCTAGACTCATCCAGCATCAAGCGATACCCTTGTGCATGCCCATTGGTCCCGAAGAGCGGTTTCGAACCAAGGCGAAGAGCAATGCGACAGCCCAAAAAAATCACCGTATCGACAACCACCAGAAAATACCGTTTCGTCTACTACGAATACCCTTAAAGCGTGCTGCTCGAGCCACGAAGCTTCCTAGACAGCATGAAATGCCACCCCCACACCCTTGGACAACATGGACACCCCCGAGGACTTCGGGCCGCGGAACGTCTTTTCTTTCTATTACTCTCCGCCCCTCTACATACGTTTGAGAGCGTACGGCGGCGTTTGTGGCAAGCCAAGGTGTTTTAGGCGGGGCGTTGTCCACAGAGGACAATACGTCACACATGAATAAGATCACGACACAACAAAATACGTGTGTATGTACGACAAACGTGTGCCAGACCCAACAACCTAAGGGCGACAACGAGCGAGAGCACGAAAGCGTATACGTGGGTACCCCTGAACAGAGCCAACAACAATCTCCGCGGGGAAAAAATCTCACCCTGCCTTCGACGAAGGGGCCGCTGATGGTAGCCGGGTAGAAGGTGGTGGTCTGGGGATAGAGGGTCATCACCCGAGAGCCGACCGGGAATATGGCGCCCGAGGCTTCCTCCGGTCTCGGAAGCGTCAGTATGTTGCTCCTCCTGAGCTTGAATTGCCTGAACCAAGGGACCGAGGCGTTAGGAAGGGGACAAGAGCGACAGAAGACAAAGCCAAAGGCGGTAGAGCATACAACAGCTGGACGGAGAGACGAACGAAAATGGATAACAAGAACCTCCGGCGATATACTGTTGTAATACAAATAGTTTTTGGGAGGGGACATGATGAAAGTGGATCAAAGAACCTTGGTGATCCGAGAACAAATTTACACCCGCCGGGAAGACAATTTTTTTTGGCTGAGACGTGGGCCGAGACGAGAGGATGTTTTCGGTACTTGTGTGGAACAGCCTGGATGAAGGACTGATCAGTCTTCGGTTGCCCTTTGCTTACGTCATCTCCGATCATTTACTCGTTGTCGTTTCGGTTCTCTTGGTTGCTGGCACTCGCCTCGCTATTCGAATCATTCGCGCTCAAGCACATTTCGCGGCCTATGCGCGTTTACGACACATGACGAAACTCACACACTACTGCTTGCCGGCTGAGATCGACAGCTCTTGGTGTTAGAGCGGGCGGCGCAGAAGGAAAATGCGCGCGCACGCAAATACCGTGTGGAGGACGAAACGCATCTTTCCTTTTGTCACACGTACGAGACTGGCGTCTTGTCATTGGTGGAAAGACTAGCTAGCGCGGTCGATGCAAGCTGTTGATATTTTCCAAACACACACACTACCGGGGACCTTGATTCAACCTGCTGACACTGATATACTTTCCTTGGTCAGCCGGTTAAGGCGGCCGATTCTAAACAAAAGGCACAAAAACACGCGCGGGCTGTAGAGACTGGCGTCTTTTTCATTGGCCAGTCTGCTAGCGCTATCAATAACAGAAACGCGCCAGACGCACGCCCAGATCATGACCTTTAGAAACATTTACTTACATGTTTTTAGGCGCACAGAGGCTGTACAGAGTCTGTGACGTCCTTCATTGACATTGATCAGTCGGTTAGCGCGGTCGATGCTGAATACACATCCACCCACCTCCGTTTGCCATCGCCGGCGTCATCGTCCACCACAACGAAGAATCCCTTTTTCTCGTTGTGCTTTTCCACCGTGGCAAGGATCCACAGCGCCTCGTCCTCGACCTTGGCGGCAACCTGACAAGACAACAAAAACCCAACCCGGCAAGTAACAGCGGCGCGGGGAGGAGGGAGCAGCGGCATGTTTCTTTCGAGCACGACGTGGAGGGCAAGCAACCATATCGAAGCGCGTGCTGGGCATGGACGTCAACAGGAAATAGTGGACACAGAAAACAAAACAACACAGATTCGTACCTGATCTCCGGCCTTGGGCGTACGCGTAGCCCAGGCCGGTCCCTGCGGAACAGACCTGGGAAAGTTCCGCGTGTCAGAGCGTGTGCAGCACACGCGGCATGCATTCGCGGGGAGAGGTACTCATCGTTACGTTTGGCCGTTGTCTTTATCAGCGATAACATATGACCTTATGCCGTTGATGAACCCGTGGAGCTGACCCAACGCCTGCTTCTGTTGGATGGTGGGTACGGTCTAGACAGATTTCGACAGATGCTGGCCAACCCCGCCTTCCTGCTCTGCTCGAGACTTGCCCAAAAATAGCAGCAACCTTGTCAAATCCGACTATGCTGTAGATCCCGACCAAATGGTCAACATGGATCACTGCTGGCGCGGCGATGATTTCTTCAGCGGGGACGGAAAAGAGGCGTGTCATGTTAAATTTACGTGGTCGTTGCAAAAATGAGGTCGGGTCGTCGTGGCTCGTCTCCCTCCTCTCGACAAGAACACCCCTCCCGTATCGGTGATCGGTCCAGTGGGAACAATGCTCCGTCTTCTCGAGGACGCGTGGTCAATGGTCTTGACAACTAAGGTGTGCAAATCGTGAGTACGCCCCCCCCCCCCTCCCCTCCGTTCACGGCGGTTCGCGCTTGTTGATGTGAGAGCCTGGCCCGGTGAAAACCTGGCGTGCTCCGTCCCGGCCTTGCAGGGATAAGAGGTCAGTGGTCCAATGACTACGGCATGTACGGCTATGAGTACTGTACCC
>CACKRE030004085.1:75509-89594 GCA_902602495.3 Ectocarpus sp. CCAP 1310/34
CCATCGGTGATCGGTCCTGTGGGAACAATGCTCCGTCCTCTCGAGGACGCGTGGTCAATGGTCTAACCGCTAAGGCATGCAAAACATAAGAGTACGCCCCTCCCCTCCCCCCCTTGTGTTTGCCATCGGGGTTGGGCGTTGGTCGCTCGGCAACGACGTTGTAGAACAAGCCGATCACTTGGTGAGCTCGGCAACCAGGGATACCGCTATGTTTTTGGCCCCTTTTTTGGCGGTAACCACAATGGTGGTCGAGTACATCATGTTGTGCGGGGTCGAGAACCCTCACTCCGCGCAAGGGGGATGATCGCACCACGTTGTGTTAAATTGGTAAAGTATCCTCGAGGCAGTCACTCAGTGCTTATACAGTAATTGTCTCCGTAAGTGAACGCACCAGAAAAAAAGTCATACGCCGCTGTCATCCGCATGCAAAGAAGTGGGCACACGATGCCGAGCATCCTTAGCAGGATGCAGCGCACCCTTCATGCGACTCGCCGAATATCTCACGGCGCTTCGCGCTTGGTGATGTGAGAGCCTGGTCCGGTGAGAACCCGGCGTGCTCCGTCCCGGCTTTGTAGGGATGCGAGGTCAATGGTCTAACGACTAGGGCATGCACGACAATGAGTACCCGCCCCCCACCCCCACTTGTCTCCGGCATCACAATATTTGCGGACCGCCCTTTTCAACTACAGATGGCGCCCGCACTTAAGAACCTCTAGTTTCGGCCGAGGCTGGGGTTCTTTTAGTGCTGATCATCCTCTTGTGAGCTACAAATGGCCGCTATATAGGTTTTAGTGTGGGGTTCTTATTCGAGCTCACAAATGGTGCTCAAGTTCATTCTTTGCGAGTCTCAATGTCTTAACTGCTAATTTCTCAAGTGCGGGCATTATCTGTACATATCCTATTCAACAAGCGCACCTCTTGCTATCCTTCCCGGAGTTTCCTTTTCGTTTCTTGGGCGGCTGGCCGTCGCCTCCCCCACCCCCCCCAACGCCGCCGCCGTCCGCCGTGCGAGCCTTGTCCTTCTTCTTCTTCTTCTTCGGCAGCTGCTGCTGCTGCTGTTGCGACAATGCCTGCTTGTCTTTCGCACCGCCGCTGCCGCCGCCGCCAACCCCCGGAGTGTTGCGGCCTTCGGCGGTGCCCCCAGCGGCCTGATCCCACCCGGCAGCGTTTGCGGTGCTGTTCTGGATGGTGCTCCCGCTTTGGCTACGCTTCCGTTTTAGGGCGCTCAGCTTGGAGGCGACGATGCTCTCGAGCTCCTCCGTTTGCTGGCCAATCAAATCGTTTTGAGATGTTGATTGATACAGATGTACAAGCGTCGAGCAAGAAGCGCGCCAAGTGAAGACATTTATCTACTACTACGACCCCCTGGTCAACATACTAAAACCTTGACAACGGGAACAGGAGTACACAGAAAACAACACGAGAGAGAGGGTGGGCGAAAAAAAATCCTCACCATGCGGCCATGCGCCACCCTCGGCCTACACCAAGCGGACGTATCGTCCAGGTGATGGTTTACTTGCCACAAACTCTCTGCCTCCGCGGCACACAAGAAGATCGTTCCATAGTAATGGGGAGGGCGAGGTCGGGAAGCACATTCTCAGTCTGGCCTTCTCGGATATCGTACATGCATGTTGTTTGTACATTGTTTGGAAAACACACATAAAAACAGACAAATGAGGAAATACTACCCAGTTGGAGATATCTCCACAGCCCACAGCAGTCGAAGCATAGCTTCCACCCATTGTACTGCTGTATGCACACCGAGGGGTTACGTACAAGGTTAGGCCGCTTGCGGCACATGTGGACATGTGGGAGGATAAAACACGAAACTACGAAACTTGCATGCCGCCGGTGTACTTTCTTTAAACCTAGACCCATCTCCCCGTCACGTGTCCTCGACCACTCACGTTGACGGCGTCGCGGTATATGGCGTGGAGCTTCAAGCACTTGTCCTCGGTAAGATGGTGCGGGTACGGTCCAAGCGGTACTTCGAAGAAAGAAGAACGAGTTCGGTCGGTACACGGACGTAATGATGTAATGATAATGATGTGAAAGGGGCGACAACACAGGCCCGATGACAGCGAAGAAGTTACTGAATTTAGCGGCGGCGTTGGGCATCCGAATGGGTTTTTGGCCAACGACATATTACGCGCGTCTATCTCGCTGGGTTTCGTCCGCTTTTACCCTCATGCAAGCGTCCTGGACGATATACCATATCGACTCAAGATAACACACCCCCTTGACCATTTTTCGAAGCTCGATTTCTCAACAGCAGGAACAGCCACAGCGCTGACAACGGCGGCGTTAAAACCGTCTTGTCGAGAGCTTTTCGAATATGTATCATTTCGTTTATGCATCGTCTTCGCCGTGGAGTAATCGAGCTTTGAAAATTGGTCCAGGGGGTGTGTTATCTTGTGTCATATACCGTAGTCTAGTCTGCAGGAGGTGTTGCAGCCTGTGATGTTCAACGCGTCGCTCCAGTCGACATACAGAGTCAATGTCCACTCACGGAAGGCTTTGAGCTTGGCAGTTTCATGGTCGAAAGGAGTGGCCCACTTGGTCAGTAGAGCAGAGGGAAGCCCGGACATAGCGTCTCGGCGGTCCCAAACAACTACACTGCTCTCGAGAACACTTGACGCTGTGCTGTCGTCAACTGCTCGACTGCTCCGACAGTAGGGGCGACGCCGAATAACTTTCTTGCGCAGCGGGGTGGGCCGGGGCATCCGCACGACCAACATCCGACGACGACGTCGGACATCTTCCACACGCGTCGCCTACACTTGCGCACTCCGCAGCTGCCCTCCCGGTTGCTCGTTCGATGAGGAATCTGGCCTACGCCTGGATGATAGTGGCATCGCTCTCGCAGTCATTCCGCCGGAACATGGCTTCCTACGCTGCAGGTACCACGCGCTATGCCGTTCGGCTACTAGCGCCGGCGGAAGGGCCAGTGTTAGGCGTCGCCACGCGTAACGCCAAAGCTTCGGCTGTCAGCGCATACGAGGTGTTGCAGGAGCCGGTCGGAGCTCCTTTTGACGGACTTCAGGTGCGTGTTGCAAGAGCACCCAGAGCAGGATGCGTGGCGGGAGATTCTCTAGGTGCAACAGGAGTCGTTCGTGCCAAATAGCGTTGTTGGTGTGTGAGTTCGGGCCGTGAGAGCAGGCCTGATGCAACGGCCGTCGGCAAGAGGTTCTCGCTGGCTGCCGCCGCCGTTGTGGCACGTGGCGTAGTGTGCTGCTGCTGCTGCCCTGCATTCGAAGGTTGGTGATAACTCCGGAATATTCCGCATAACAGCAAAGACAGCAGCAGTGCGCTGGTACCGCGGTAGCATTGTCGACAAGGGCGACCGACGACGACGTCGACGGAGCGACTGCGGCGCGATCGAACAAGGCGGCCAAGGACGCCCGACCGACCGACCCAACCGTACCCAACGGCGCCGAACGACGAAGCGACGGCGGCGCGATCGACAGCGGCGACCTGACCCCAACCCAACCCAACTCAACCCAACCCGATATGGTCGGGCGAAGACGAACCCACTATCAGTGCAAGAAACAACCAACCTCCACGCCTGCTCCCACGTGACCCGACTGCAACATGCAATAGGCGACACTTAAACCAACACGACCCACGGTGAAGACCTCCAAACGAAAGAACCACGCACCAACGCGCAGAAGTACTCCGCCACAAACATGTAGATAGAGGTGATGCCCAACCCTAACAACACCCAAGTCGTAGTACAGCAGCAAATAGTAGTGGTCCCGGTATAATGCCGGTCGAATAGTGCAGGTGATATCGGCTCGACCGGCCGTAGCCCGGAATGTAACAACGCCGGTATCAGCATCACGGCAAATGCCACTACAATATATAGTGCCGGTTCGAGGGCCCTCTGGTCCGCGAATAATGCCGGTTCTCAAGAAGAATCTCAAGCGTAAAGGCCTCAAGGACTCAAAGCAAGCCTAGCATCCAGCTTCCCATTCACCCCCCTCTACTGTGGTTGTACTCGGTACTCGTCGTGTAGTCTTTCTGTGATTTCATGAATATAGCTGTGTAGAATACCTTTGCTCGCGCACACAGCGCACACCAACACACACAACACACAGAATTTTGCGGCCTTTTACGGAAGAACAAGCTGGTGATTATCGCGGCGCATGCCTCAATGCTAATAGCCCGACAGGCAGACATAGCTGGCTGTCTACTTTCAAAAAGATGTGATAGCAAGGGCCGCAACGCAATGCTGCTAAGTTTGAATATGGTTCAGCACCACTAGTAGTGGGCGGTTCATGTTGCTGCTTCAGCAGCAGGTACGGGTTTTGTCCCAACATGGTGTTTGAGTTGTAGATTCATGTGTCGATTTTGATATCACCTACAGGAACTGACATAGTATATTTGTCGGTTATGGCGTGGTACAGCAGTACTGTGTCAACAATCTGGTTGGAGGGGTCATGTAATGTAGGCGACACCAGTTAGGAAGGGTTTGTGCACAGACGCTGCTGTGTACATACAATACATAAAGAGGTGCTGCAGCAGACCCAAAGAAGTAATGAGTGTTGAGCCACGGCCCATCAATGCACGCGCCTCTGAATAATGCTCGACCGCGGCAGACTTTCCAAACCTCCAGTTCACCCAGTCGTGCTACCACTCCTTCCTGCTAACCACAGCTGTTTACGGCTTCTCTGCGGATCCAACACTACTAACGCAGGTTTGCGTCTGGGTAGATTCGATGATCGAAGGGCAAGACACGGCTTCCAGATCAGGACCCTTCTGTTTCGAGGGGCTGCAACAACAGCTCCCCATCAACGGCTTGGAAGTGGGGTCGCATAGGTACGTGCGGGTACCCCCGACGCGCCCGCCCCTGCCGTTGGCGAAGATCCTTTTCACTGGCCCAAGGTCTTTATGCCTTTCACGTGTGCCAATCGTTCAGAGAATACTGAAGATGTTATGCGGCTTCGGCGTAGATCTTCACCCTGACCACCATCTTATGCTTGACACTTGTGCCAATCGTTCGGAGTGCACCCCCCCCCCCCCCCCCCCCCCCCCCCCCCCCCCCCCCCCCCCCCCCCCCCCCCCCCCCCCCCNTGCCAATCGTTCGGAGTGCCCCCCCCCCCCCGCCCCCCCCCCGGTGTTTGCCATCGGGGTTAGGTTTTCGTCACTTGGCAGGGATGTTGTAAAACAAACCGATCACTTCGTGACCTCGGCAACCAGGTTAACGCTTTTTTTTGCCTTTTTTTTTGCCTTTTTTTTTGCGGTATCCATGTATGGTGGTCGAGTACATTTTGTTGTGCGGGGTCGAGAACCCTCACTCCGCGCAATGGAATATTCTTTTTTTTTGTGACGTTGTGTTAATTTGGTCAAGCACCCTCGAGGTAGTTGGACAGTGCTTACAATTGTCTCTGGAAGTGAACGCACCAGAAAATAAGTTAAGTCATACTCAGCTATCACCCGTAGTTAGCATAAGATGCCGAACACCCTTAGCAGGATGCAGCGCACCTTCATGCGCCTCGCCGAATACCTCACGGCACTTCGCGCTTGGTGATGTGAGCGCCTGGCCCGGTGAGAACCAGGCGTGCTCCGTCCCGGCTTTGTAGGGATGCGAGGTCAATGGTCTAACGACTACGGCATGCACGACTCGGCTTTGTAGGAATGCGAGGTCAACGGTCTAACGACTACGGCATGCACGACTACGAGTACCTCCCCACCCCCCCTTCTACCCCACGCCCAACCTTGACATTTTCCCATTCGCCGTCTAGGTTATCGGCAGCCGTCGTGGCCCCAATCCAGGACGGCCCAACGCAGCAGATATCGGAGGTCACCACGGCGCAGATCGATGTAGTTCTGCAGGAAGATTTTGCCCCTTCCTACAAGTGGCAGCAGGTCTACCCCTGGCAGAGCGTGCCGCCCGGGCTCGAAGTCCAGCTCCCCCTTGACGGCGTGGGGCAGAAACGGGCGCGCGTGCCGCCCTCCTGGAGACTGCAGCTGTACGTTCCGGAGGAGAGCGGGGGCGGGTTCTTTGTGAGGACGGACTTGCGGGCGGGGAGCACGGTGCTCGAGCTGCGGCGAGAAATAGCGCGGCAGCCGAGGTTCGGGGGGGGGGGCGTCGAGCGCGTGAGGCTTTCGCTAGGGGGGAGGGTGCTGGGGGACGAGGAGACGGCTGAGGGGTTGGACCTGTTCAACCGCCAGAGGGAGCTCGTCGCATTGGTCGACCGGAGGCCAGACACGCGGCCGCCGTGAGTTTTTCGTTTTGGATCATGCTGCCACCTCCTGGAATCATGCGGTTGGTCCTATGTAGCCCGTTGTTGATAATACGTTGTTGTTGGTGTGTGTCGTGAACGAGCGCGCGGTCTGTTTATTTGAAAGTGGCCTTGTTGAGCATAGGCGGTGCACTGTAATTCCCATTCGCCGACATGGGTGGTGGTACTTCCGCACGTTGCGAAGATGTGGCCCCGGAGACAACTCAGCCCTCGCCAGGGCATTCGTATACGTTAATGTTGGGTCACTGCTGCGTTGTCAATTGCACCACACCGGAGGAGCTTGTGGTAGCACGGTGTGGAGGTAGGTGGGGGAATTGGGGGATAGATGTAAATCACCAATATTCCAAGAACGCATACGTGACTGTTCCGCTCGTGCTATTTGTGAAGTTGTTGCCTGCGTTGTGCTAGAACGAACGTGGGGCATGTATGAAATGTATCAATGCCTTTGGTTTGACCCCCACGAATACTCTTATGGTATTTTTCAGTGTTATTTGGCCAGAGCAGGAAACAATCTTGGCCGGTCCTTGACAAGACATCCCACAGCAACATGTGAATGACCTCTGAAGTATTGGGAAAGTAGTGGGTGGGTTTCCTCTGTAATGTGGTTTTGGCGAGAACGAAACCCGAGCCGCGTACTGCGTCGGAACTGGCAAAGTTTTCCACTCGATGAATATTTTTGTAGAGTGATATGCATGATGCATAGATACGGCGGAGATATTGCTTATCATCACGTCAGTACAGATTGAAATGGGTTTGTCGAAATGGGAGTACATGTTTACTGATGAGGATAGGGCTTGAGATGTGTTAAATCTTTCGCGCCATTAGTGCTCTGCTCCGTGCTCGATACGGATCCCTTCAGAAGTGAAATCGGCATGATGACAGGATACTTTCATGCGTAGGTTCAGGGTCCGCTAAGTTGAGTTGGTGCGCCCACAGGACGGATTGCATAGATAGTTGGCCGAGAACAGCAGCAGTGGTTGGGCGTGTAAGGCGCAAAAGTTTGGGACGGTCCAAATAATTGTTCATGTTCATGAGCCGTATGAACGGTTGAGTGAAGCGAACATAAGTCGCGCGGTGTTTATCTTCATTTTTTTTGTTCCTCCCATGCCCTTGTTCCCTTTGGCGGTGCTTCCGTGCGTGTCTGTGTTTTTAATGTTGGGCTTGTTGGGGTATTTGTGTTGTGCATGAACGACTCTATTCTGCTGTGTGGGTTTTTCCCCGGTATTGTGAAGGCGTGTTTCCAAGTCTTTGACCGTCAGGTGAAGACAGCTTGGGCGCCTCTGTGTGGATAATAAATCACTGTGTTTCTCTACCCAAGCCTCCGTCACATACGCCAGCCACACCATACAACAGCCGTTGTCGTGCTGTTAGGTCTTGAGCCTCGCGCGGGAGGGGAACTGACACGAGTCACATGGCGTCCGCAGCTCCCATCACAAATCCCATGCAACGTGGGTTTGTGCCTTTTGATCGTGATGATGCGAGCTTCCCTGGATGGTTCACTCTCACACGGGTCTTGATGCATAAGTCTGGCCTCGGAAAGATAATGTTGGGAACAGAACAACGTCCTGAAGCTCTGACGGGAGATGAAGCCCCGGACGAACGGGCGGCGCATGCCACTGCGATGGAGAAATTCGCAGAGAGAAATGGCGAGCTGTACATGCGGCTTCTGATGTCGATATCCGACGGCGCAAAAGGGTTCTCCCGCGCGGCATCACAGGTGATACAGCGGTACTGACCGATTGGAGATGCTGAGTATGGCGATGGTCGTGCTGCCTTCGTAGCGCTAGAGAAGTACAAGGGGGCGGGTCCGTATCGGATGAAGCAGCTGCACGCCCAACTGGCATCCGTCCAGCAAGCAAGCGACGAATATTTTGATCCGTCGCGCGCGATCCAGGAGTTGCGCCGCAGTTCTACCGAGTTGGGTTCTCTCGGTGATATTGTGATATTGTCGTCGACTCGCGGCTGTCCAACGCTTTGCATGACGCTCTCTCGGACAGCCACTACAGCGAACTGAAGACTGCGTTGCTGTGTGAGTCGCAGAGGTCGGCTGAGGGTTAGGTTGATTTCGAAGAACTCGCCCGGTCGCTCCGGTGGTCTAGTGGTATCCTCGTAATCCGCTAGTCGCAGAGGTCGTGAGTTCGAATCCCCATGGGGTGAAAAATTTACGAAATTTGCCGTTGAAAGCGAAATATAGCGAAAAGCTCTCGTGAGTACCAAACTTCGACGTTAGCACCGTTGACGAGGGAAAGGGACGGCTGGACCCTTTTCGCGATAAAAATAAAATCCAGCACGCACCGCAGGAGGAAGGTGGGGCATGAACAGAAATAAAAGGAAGAAAAAAGCCCTGGTGCTTACCCCTCCTGTGTTTGTTGTTGTTGTTTGTTGTCCTGTGTGACCCTGGATGGTTGTAGTTGTACGAAAAAATACACTGAAAGTGTAGTACACGTCTCACCACGAAAAATGGGGGGACTACTGTCGCCATGATAAACAGGACGAAAACACACAACACACACTCGCGCTCCATGCTACACCACTTCATGCAATGCGAATCCGGGGGAAAGACTCTGGCCACGTTGATGGGGCAGGCAGTTATGGTAGGGCTTTGAACACTGTCACGCACGGAGGAGCCCGTGCCTTCAGCAAGCAAGGGGGGCGCGGTGGACGTGGCGGACGTGGTCGTCGAGGAAATGGCGGCCAAACTACGAATGGTTCGACGGGCGGCGGTTCGTCGAACGGGAACAACGGAGGTGCATCGACACACGGAGAAAGCGCGGGAAATGCGCAAGGCAGACGCGGCAATGGTCGCGGTAGCCAAGCTTCCGGTGGAAACGGTCGAGGACGGGGCCAGGACAATGGTTAAAACTCGAAGGGCTTGTGCAGGTACTGCCACAACTCCAAAGAGCACGGGTGGCACAACTTCCCGCTTCGCCTTTCGCAGGAGGTGGAAGAAGCCAAGGAACAGGATTCTCATGCCACGCAGGAGTCGACCACGCAGGCGTGGTTTACGCGGATCGAGGGACCCAGCAGCCAGCTGGAGGACTTCGCGGTTGTTATCGGAGATGACACGAAGGTGCAGACGGAGCCTTATGACTACATGCGGGTTCAAAAGGCACCTGTTGCGGCGCTGCCGGAAACGCGCGCCGCCAACAACCCGCAGGCGCAGAAGGTGCCTGGTGCGGCGCAGCTAGAGGAGCGCGCAGCTGGAGTTGTGCAGGTGCAGGACGTGCCTGCCACGGTGCTGCGTGATGAGCGCGCCGCTGGTGATGTGCCGGTGCAGGCGGTGCTTGTGGCAACGACTTACCTTCAGGCGGAGGAGGCGTCTGATGGAACAGAGTAAGTCGCGTACACCAACGTGTTTCAAGTGGAACAGGTGAATCCCTCCGCTGTTGGAGACACGACTGTATACATCGATTCTGCCGCTTCTAGCCACATGATATGCACCGAGTCCCGCCTGACCAAACATTTTCGTGATCCGGTGGACTGCGCCGTGCGTATCATCGGGTCGTGTGGTACCTCAAATGCAACCAAGAAAGGCACGGCGGTAACACGGTGGTACCGGTAGCGGTGGAAGTTCTGCCGGTTCGCAACCTAGGGGCTAACATCTTGTCGGTTCTAGTTGGAGCTTAGGTCGAGAAGGGGGTGATGTGTGATCTATTGTCGATCCCGCCGGCACTTTGCCATGGCAACCATGTTTTCCCCGTCTCGACGGCGGTGCGGCGGATGTACGTCGTGAACGTCATCGTTGACGACGTCAATCTTGACGCCGCCGAGGTGTACCGCACCAAGGTCGACGCTGATATGTGGCATCGTAGAATGGGTCATTGCCACCCACGTGCTCTGCAGCAGCTGGCGGACAAAGCGACAACCGGAGTGAAGTTCAACCGGAACATCCAAGCAGGTGACTGCGGGGCTTGCGCGGTTGGCGACAGCAAGAAAGGTAGCCACCCCCCGTCGAAACGCACTCGAGCCACGCCTCGGCTAGAGATTCTGAGCGCCAATGTGTGGGGGCCGCACCCTGTCAAGTCGTCCGGCGGTTGCCAGAGTGCCGTTATGTTTACTGATGACCTCTCTCGCATGAGGTTTGGCTTTCTCCTGAAGACGAAAAATGGGGTGGCGGAGTCGCTCCAAGAGTTTATCCACAATGAAGCGGATCCTTTGGGGACCTGCATCGGCAAGGTGCACTGCGATGGCGGAGCAGAGTTCAAGGGCAGGTTCCAAGCGTTGAGTGATTCCATGGGGATCAAGGTCGATAATAGTCCTCCCTACGTCCCGCAAGGGAACGCCATCGCTGAACNTGGCTTTCTCCTGAAGACGAAAAATGGGGTGGCGGAGTCGCTCCAAGAGTTTATCCACAATGAAGCGGATCCTTTGGGGACCTGCATCGGCAAGGTGCACTGCGATGGCGGAGCAGAGTTCAAGGGCAGGTTCCAAGCGTTGAGTGATTCCATGGGGATCAAGGTCGATAATAGTCCTCCCTACGTCCCGCAAGGGAACGCCATCGCTGAACGTGGATTTGGCACCATCATCGGAACGGCGCGCAAGCTACTCCTGGGAGCACCGCACCTTCCAGGCCATCTGTGGGGCGAAGCATTCCATACAGCTATCTACCTCAGGAATCGCACACCTACGGAGGTTCTGGGCGGAAAGGCCCCACTTGAGGTATGGGAGGGGAAACCGCTCGGTGACATGTCGCACATCCACGAATGGGGCTCGGTGGCCTATAAGAATGAGGAAGCGCGATTCCGGAACACCAAGCTGTCAGCTAGGGCCAAGAAGATGTATCATGTGGGGTACAACACTAAAAATAGGACATACAGGCTGTGGGAACCAGCGGAGCCCCTCAAGATCACCGTTAGATATACTCGCAGCAGTATCTGGTCGTGAGGATCCCGGGGGGATACGTGTTGGGAATTTCGTGTGCTGAAGGGTACCACCGGCGCAGTCACGGGGACTTTNGGTACAACACTAAAAATAGGACATACAGGCTGTGGGAACCAGCGGAGCCCCTCAAGATCACCGTTAGATATACTCGCAGCAGTATCTGGTCGTGAGGATCCCGGGGGGATACGTGTTGGGAATTTCGTGTGCTGAAGGGTACCACCGGCGCAGTCACGGGGACTTTTTGGGCGTGGTCGGTGCGATGATGAGGCTTGCGTGCGTGCTGCGCACTTCTTCTTCTTCTTCTTCTTCCCTCTCTCTCCACCACCACCACCATCTCTCTCCAATCAAGTTCCCTTCTCCCACTCTCTCTCCAACTCTCTCTCAACCTCTCTCTCTCGGCCTAACACGGCTGACTACCCAGTGCCCCAAAGCAACGTCCAGAACGTGCTTGCTGCACCCCGCGTAGTTTACCTTTCACACTAGTTTGCCGATATCACGGTATCTGCGCGCGGGCGTAGCCTTCCGAGGGTTGTGCAGTCACGCGCAATCGGTAGACCCCCACAACAACATAAACCACGGAGGGCATCGACCTCTCCGCCCTTAGCGGGGAAGAGCTACAGCAATAAGTGGAGGAGATCGTCCAGCAACGAGTACAAGCCGAACTCGAAGCCAACAGGATCAACGAGGGTGAAGTCACCTACGGCCAACCACCATCAGCCGGCAACCCAGTCCCACCTACTGGCAGCCAGCCATCACCCTCCAGCCAGGGTAAAACAGCTACCTTCAACCACCCCAGTAGCGTCGCACACATCGTGGCGCAAGCGGCCAAGGCAACAGCTGAGGCCATCGCTGACCAACAGGGCTTTGCCCGCTCAGGCACGTTACGTGTCAATCCTGGCTCAGAAGTAGAACCTTGGCTTGGTAGCGTGAAGAATGAGCAGGACTTGTATATTATGTTTGATATTTTTCGTAGTAAGATGATTTCATATTTTCAGGAGGAGGGTGTGCATGATGCGTTGGAACTGNNNNGTAAGATGATTTCATATTTTCAGGAGGAGGGTGTGCATGATGCGTTGGAACTGAGGTCGAGGTCAAGATCGGGAAGGGGGGTGTGAATATAGGAGACCTTCGGAGACTTTTTGGGAATGAAGTGGTAGACAAGTCTTTCAAACTGTGGGATATCCTGATTACCAAGGTTTTGTATCCCCCGATTCAGAGCTTGATTCTGGCGTGTGAGAGTCCCCAAAAGGGCTGGAAAATCGTGACAGAATTCTATCAGGAGAAACAGCTGTCAGAAAAGTCGAGGTTGCAGCAGGACTGGGAGGAGTTGGAAATGAGAGTGTCCGAGAGTCCACAGGATTACATTGCCCGCTCAGAGGCCCTTCGCCTGCGTCTCGCATCTGTAGGCACGATTAAGGATGAAACAGATGCCAACAAAGACATTGCTCGTGGCCTTCCCTCTTCGTTGTATGCCGTGCAAAAAGGAATACTGCTTGCCCATGATGTCCTGACGTTGCGTACTCTTGACACTGTGGTGAGGGACGCCCACGTGGAGATGGAGCGCGAAAGGAGCAAGGGGGAGAGGCGCGAGGTGGAGCTCGCTCTCGCCGCGTCCGGCATGGGCCGGCGCGGCGGGGGAAGTGGGGGGGCATCCGGGGGTCAAGACGGCGGTCAGGCAGCAGCTGGCGGCCAAAATCGTGACGGAGAGAAGAAAAATAGTGACGTGTTCAACGAGGACCCCGGCGGATTGTGCCGCTACCACCAATCCGAGCTTCACCCCAACGAGCAGTGTCGTCTCCAGCAGCAACTGCGGCGCGCGCGTTCGAGAGAGGGCGCCGCGGAACGCCGCTCGGGCGGCGGCAGCCGCGGTGGCGGCGGTAGCCAGCGAGGGGGTAGACCGCCGCCGGGGCCAGGCCGCGGTGGCGGCCGATGGGTGAGGCTAGAAGGGCAGCAGCACCACACCGGTCATGGTGGCGGTGGCTGGAGCCAAGCCTCAACCCCCCCGAGACCTCTTCGTGGACGTGGGCCTGGTGGTCGTCTGGGGCGTCACCCGGGGGGTCGTGGGCCCGCGGGACGCCACAGCAGCGACGGGCGTGCCGAGAGGGAGCGGGCAGGGAGAGGCCCGGGGCACGCGCGTTCTGGCCACGGAAGAGAGCAGGCGTACGTTGTGTACTACGCCCACGATGATGGTGGCTACTACGAAGACTACGGCGACTACGACGACGGCTACTCTTNCAGCACCACACCGGTCATGGTGGCGGTGGCTGGAGCCAAGCCTCACCCCTCCCGAGACCCCTTCGTGGACGTGGGCCTGGTGGTCATCTGGGGCGTCACCCGGGGGGTCGTGGGCTCGCGGGACGCTTCAGCAGCGACGGTCGTGCCGAGAGAGAACGGGCAGGGAGAGGCCCGGGGCACGCGCGTTCTGGCCACGGAAGAGAGCAGGCGTACGTTGTGTACTACGCCCACGATGATGGTGGCTACTACGAAGACTACGGCGACTACGACGACGGATACTACTACGACGACGGCTACCACGACGCCGGGTATGCCCACTACGCCGGCGGTGGGGACAGCTACAGCTACCCCTCAGGGTACGAAGACAGCCGTTCATCTGACGGCGGCATCCACTACGTCTACTACCCTCCCGCCGGCGAAGATTCGTCATCCGAGCAGCAACGTCAGCCCCCCCCCGCGAGCAGCAGCAGCACCGCTTCCTCCTCGTCCTCTACTCTTCTCCTGGCGCGCCTCCATCTTCGGGCTAACTCCACCTCTGCACGGCACAATCGGTGCCCATAGGCAAGTCCCACCCTGAACATTTTTTCAGTAGGATAGGAGTGACGATTGGAGTAGAGTCTGCTGCGTCTGCTTCGTCTTTGCTGAGTGTGGAATCTAGTGAGGGGCCGCCTGGTAGCGAGAGATGGGTAGCTGACTCAGGAGCCAGCAACAGTTTCACCAACAG
>CACKRE030004085.1:91553-102542 GCA_902602495.3 Ectocarpus sp. CCAP 1310/34
GACGATTTCTCAGCAGACTTTCACGGATGAGCTAGCAGCAGAATATGGAGTAGTGGGAGGTAAGAGCGTGCCGATGTCTTCGGGGGTGAAGCTTTCTGATTTTGATGTGGATGAGGTGGCGACAGACTTTCCGTTTCGTGAGCTGNCAAATGGTATTCTGGGTGCTTTTACGAGAGGAACAAGGAGACCGGTAGGTCGACGATTTCTCAGCAGACTTTCACGGATGAGCTAGCAGCAGAATATGGAGTAGTGGGAGGTAGGAGCGTTCCGATGTCTTCGGGTGTGAAGCTTTCTGATTTTGATGCGGATGAGGTGGCGACAGAGTTTCCGTTTCGTGAGCTGGTAGGATCGTTGATGTGGCTGGCGACTCAGACTAAGCCAGACACTGCGAATGCATAAGGGCAGTAGCTAGGTATTGCGCATCTCCGAGGCTGGTACACTGGAAGGCAGCGATGGACATTTTAGGCTATGCGAGGAGGACGAGTCACTTTGGTATTTCGTTTCAAAGAGGTACGGTAGAGGGATTCAGCTTGCAGGGATACGCTGATGCGGACTTTGCAAGCAAGGCAGCAGACCGTAGGTCGGTATCAGGGGGGATCGTGACGTGTGGAGGAGGCGCTGTGTCTTGGTTTTCCAGAACGCAAAAATGCGTCACGCTTTCGACGACAGAAGCAGAGTACGTCGCGCTAGGCGACGTAGTGAAGGAGATTTTGTTTTTGAGGCAGATTTGNGGTCTTTGTCACGCTTTCGATCACCGAAGCAGAGTATACGTCGCGCTAGGTGACGTAGTGAAGGAGATTCTGTTTTTGAGGCAGATTTGGCGTTTCATGTTGCCGCAGGTCGGCATGCCGTGCATCCCCATCTTCGAGGACAACCAGGGGGCGATTCAACTAGCGCAGAACCCCATCTCAAACTCGAACTCGAAGCACATAGATGTAAGGCACCATTTTCTCAGGGAACTGGTAGAGAGGAAGGAAATTTCGGTCATCCACGTGCCGTCGCCGTACCAGCCTGCAGACTTTCTTACGAAGAGTTTGTCGAAGGATGCTTTCGAGTCTCACCGTGATTTTGTGATGAATTTGGCATGAACATTTTATTGTTTTTCTGATGGGTTGTGTTTTGGTCTTGTTTTGTTTCCCGTTTTGTTTCATTTCCCGAACCAAGGATTTGTTACGCGCGATGCAGCATTCACGTTTCTTTGAATTGTTTTTCACTCTTAAATTATTCTGGTCAAGTCTTCATGGCATATATTATTGAAAATACGTCTTTTGGTTGAGATATCGGGTGTTCGCGAAGTTTTCAGTGAGAAACTGTTGCGAGCAGGGGGAATGTTAGATATACTCGCAGCAGTATCTGGTCGTGAGGATCCCAGGGGGATACGTGTTGGGAATTTCGTGTGTTTAAGGGTACCACCGGCGCAGTCACGGGGACCCTTTGGGCGTNTTCTTCTTCTTCTTCTTCTTCTTCTTCTTCTTCTTCTTCTTCTTCTTCCCTCTCTCTCCACCACCACCACCGTCTCTCTCCAATCAAGTTCCCTTCTCCCACTCTCTCTCCATCTCTCTCTCAACCTCTCCCTCTCTCGGCCTAACACGGCCGACTACCCAGTGCCCCAAAGCAACGTCCAGAACGTGCTTGCTGCACCCCGCGTAGTTTACCTTTCACTCACAAACCCCGCTGAGGTGTCCTTTCGTGAGAAAGAGACTCGCGACGTGGTCAAACCCAAGGAAGGGTACGACCCGTTCTCAGCGATGACTCCCACCACCATCTGTCTGCCGGACACGGTGGACACTCACGAAGAAGAAAACAAAACCGAAGAAGAAGAAGTAACGCCAACGCCATCGGGACCCCAAATGGAGGATTCGAACCTACGTCGGAGCGGCAGGGTCTCCAACGCACCGGAGAGGATGCATCTGCATACGACGGAGGAGGCGTACGAGCGGACCGAGCATGCCCTGTTGACGGGAAGTGTGCTCGGAAACATCGGGACTGGTCGCCCCGGTGAGGGGGGCTACAGGCCTGCTGACCCCGCAAGTTATGACGCAGCGGTCAACGGCACGGAGGGAGCACTCTGGAAAGAAAGCGTNGAAGGGTACGACCCGTTCTCAGCGATGACTCCCACCACCATCTGTCTGCCGGACACGGTGGACACTCACGAAGAAGAAAACAAAACCGAAGAAGAAGAAGTAACGCCAACGCCATCGGGACCCCAAATGGAGGATTCGAACCTACGTCGGAGCGGCAGGGTCTCCAACGCACCGGAGAGGATGAATCTGCATACGACGGAGGAGGCGTACGAGCGGACCGAGCATGCCCTGTTGACGGGAAGTGTGCTCGGAAACATCGGGACTGGTCGCCCCGGTGAGGGGGGCTACAGGCCTGCTGACCCCGCAAGTTATGACGCAGCGGTCAACGGCACGGAGGGAGCACTCTGGAAAGAAAGCGTCAGCGACGAGAGAATGTCGCTATACAAACATGACGTGTTCGACTGGGTGGATCCGCCGAAGAACGCGAAACCGATCCCGTCGAGGCTCCATTTCGTGTGGAAGTACAATCAGGACGGCGTGGCGGTTCGCGCGAAGCTCGTGTGGTGGTGCAAGGCTTTTACGAAGCTGATACGGGGGCCGACAAGGCGGCGCCGGTGGCGTCCATGGAATCCGTACACATGGTGTTAGCAATTGCTGCCCACAACCATCTCGTCCTGCAGCAAGCGGATATCAACTCGGCATTTCTTCATGCCAGAATCCCCGAGGAGGCAGAGCCTACATACGTCATACCGCCGAAGGGATTCCCGTGTTCGCCGGGTCAAGCTAAACAAGTCTGGCTTCTCAAGGCGTGGCTCTATGGTCTGCGCATCTCCCCGAAGGGATGGAACGATACTTTTCATGTCTTTCTGCTGGAGCTTGGCTTTGTGCAGAGCACCGCAGACCCGTGCCTTTACTCACTGCAAGACGGAGAAGTACTTCTGCTTGTATACGTGGACGACATCCTGTTCACCGGCACCAATGAAGATCTGGTGACGACGGCAATTTCGCAGGTGAAGGAAAGGTTCGAAACGGTGGATCTGGGGGATGCGAAGTTCCTTCTAGGAATGGCCATTCAGCGCCATCTCAACGCCGGAACAATTCTCCTGACGCAAGAGGCGTACACCAAGGCCGTGCTGGCTAAGTTCAACATGGCTGACGCACACCCGACGAACACGCCGGCTGAGGTTGGGTCGATCACTACGGCGGAGGATGAAGTGCTGTCGCCAGAGGACACCACGAACTTCCGGTCGGCTACGGGTTCGGTTCTTTACCTTTTCAGGAGAACGAGGGCAGACATTGCACACTCAGTGTTGGTGCTTACCAGGACCATGGCGAAACCGGGACCGAAGGCGATGGCCAAGCTGAAGCGGCTGCTTCGGTACCTAAAGGGGACCACCTCCATCGGAATCACGTACAGCGAGGATGCCGAGGATGGAGACAAACTAACGGCGTACGCTGACTCGGACTTCGGAGGTGACCTAGACGACTGGAAGTCGACTACGGGGATCGTTCTGTTCCTAGCCGGTGGACCGGTGGACTGGAGGGCAGCTAAACAATCGCTGGTGGCCGTCTCATCGGTGGAGGCGGAGTACGTGACGTTTTCCAAGGCTTGCCAGCTCATCATCCCCTTCCGGCACCTACTGAAGACTATAAACCGTGCCCAGAAGGAGGCAACGGTGCTTTAAGAGGATAACTCCGGGGCTATATTGACTAGCCTTAGCTCTAAGATCACGCCCAGGACCAAGCATGCATATTGATATCGAGTATCACCACATCAGGTCGCTGATCCAGGATGGAGTCGTAAAGGTCGAGAAGATCGAGTCAGCAATGCAGAAAGCTGACATGTTTACCAAGAGTTTGGGTGCTGGGAAGTCCATCAAGAACCGCATGATGCTCCTAGGAGAATAATTTGTGTTGGAAACGAAGCTCAGGAGATGTGTGTAGGAGGAAAATAATTCGCTGCTCGAAGGAAATGTATTGCAGCTAGTGTGGAAAAGAGGGTTTCGTCCTCGACAGACGTTGGGGAGTTTCAACCTCTATGAAGGTGTTCTCCACACTAGACATTATTTTGATCGCAAGTACTCGTGAAGATTGTTGATTCGAGAGGGCACTGACGTTGTTTTGAGAGGACATCGAGAGAGAAGTTGTCTAGTGTATCAGAACGAGCCGTAGTTGTTCAGAGGACATGTTGGGGTATTTGTGTTGTGCATGAACGACTCTATTCTGCTGTGTGGGNCGAAGGAAATGTATTGCAGCTAGTGTGGAAAAGAGGGTTTCGTCCTCGACAGACGTTGGGGAGTTTCAACCTCTATGAAGGTGTTCTCCACACTAGACATTATTTTGATCGCAAGTACTCGTGAAGATTGTTGATTCGAGAGGGCACTGACGTTGTTTTGAGAGGACATCGAGAGAGAAGTTGTCTAGTGTATCAGAACGAGCCGTAGTTGTTCAGAGGACATGTTGGGGTATTTGTGTTGTGCATGAACGACTCTATTCTGCTGTGTGGGTTTTATCCCCGGCATTGTGAACGCGTGTTTCCAAGTCTGAAACCGTCAGGTGACGACAGCTTGGGCGCCTGTGTGTGGATAATAAATCACTCTGTGTTTCTCTACCCAAGCCTCCGTCACATACGCCAGCCACACCATACAACAGCCGTTGTCGTGCTGTTAGGGCTAACTGGCGTACCCATATTTTAGCTTACGTATTATTATGTGCGTTTCTTCATGTGGGCACACCATTTGTTTGCGAAAACACCGCGTTGTGTAGCGCATCGTGAGCGGTGCGTGATGTCTCCCTCTTTTGCTGTATGCATACCGGTGTTCAAGAAGAAGTATCACGGCGCATCACAGAACCACACACCGGAAACAGGAGTCAAGCGAGGTGTTGAATAGTCTAGAGATTTTTTTTTAACGCCTGTAGACTAGTCTAGTCTCTAATAGACTAAAAGACAGGCGCACATACATACATGGTGCGGGAAGCACAGTGCTGGCATGTCCAAGTGACGTTCAAATAAACCAAAAAATGCATAGATCTAGATGGCGTGTGCGTTCATCGTTACATTAATTTGTCGCGAAACAGGGGGTTTGCCATCGTGTGTCCGGATGTGCTTGTTGGCGATCGATTCTACTTTAGACTCCATACAAGTTTTGCACAGTCTGGTCTGGTCTAGTCAGCTACCCGACCCCCGGCAGCAATAATAGACTAATAAATAGTGACAACCCATTTTCATGTCGAGAGGGACGGCAGAGGGAGCTGATCGATCTTGATGGCCGCCCCTCCCCAGCCCGGCCAGCGATGCAAAGTAGGGTAGGAGTTAGATGCACTCAGGCCAATCAAATCCGGTGGTAGCTCTGTTCTCGACGTTAATATCCCCCGCTTACAGATGACGGCCGTGCGAAGTTCCCTTGCCATCTTGAGTGAACTGTCTTGTACGTCGTGTATTAAATTGCGGGTCCGCCCCCGCGCTTTTTCGTGTTTCCTGGTCTGGATAGGCGAGGGCGTGACGCCTGATTTGAGAGGAAACCACGTCTTCAGAAGCAGTAGTAGCAGTATCGAGCTTCGTTGACTGGTAGGGGCATGGAAGTGCGGGCCGCATGAAACATGACACAGCTATCTCCGTCGTGCATGCATTGCGGCATGACCCCTCGCATAATGATAACGGCCGCCACCGTCGTTCATGGTTCTCGTGATTCATGATTCATGACACGGCGGTATGCATCAAGCTATTGGCATGCTACGGGTGGCTGGTACTGGTTTAGTCTTGATGCATACCATCGTGCACTTCGCACTCACAGCAGGTGGTTGTTGTTTCGGTCGGAGTAATTGTTGCATGTAACGTATTCTATGCATGTATGTGTACAACAACAACAACAACGCAGTGTCATCATGTGTCGGTCGTCACGCAGCACTACCTGTGGGGTGCGCGAGCATGATGAGGAACGATCATCGTGATAACTCCAGGGGGGTTGTTTGTGTGGTGCTGCTGCAGCACGTGCACCTGGCACGCGGAGCCACGTGGCGTACCGAAGAGGGAGGTAGAGCGAGAGGACACGCACCACGTGGACTGCTGTTGTTGTGGTAGTACCCGTGCCAATCAAATGAAGCCGATTGATGGTTGGTGGTGGTGGGGTGGTTTTTGGTGGTTTGCGGAGGTTTGAAAAACTCGATCGACGAACACAGCAGTGCAGGCCGCCTCCGCCTGCGCGGTGAGCACGGAATTATTTTCTTACCATCATGCGCGCTGCGCGAGAGGCTTTCGCCTTATCCGCCGACCAAAGAATCTATACATACCATGTGCAAGGCAGACATTGTAAGACTTCTCATTCTTCATCATCCATGTTGTCGTCAGGAGCAGACACACACCCTCTCTCGGGCTGTTGTCCTCTCGTTGCAACATGAACGAACACGGTGAAGAGCTCGTCTCAGCGCAAATAACAGAACACTTCTCGCGGTTCTTTCATGTCATCATGATGGCTTTATCTGATCTGCAGTTCTTCAGAGCCGCTGGATGGATCAGAGGGGAAAAAGTGGCGGATACAGACAGAGCAGCTGCCCTGCCCGGCGAGATCCCGTGTGAATGGTGATGGTCTGGCACTCGGCTGACGCACCAATGGTCCACACCAAAGGTCATGAGGAGGGTTGTACCACCACGCATGATGAATGAATGCATCATTGATTCAATATCGGTCTCCTGCGCAGGAACGAGCTGGCAGGAACACTTGCAGATATGCTGATGTAAACATGTCCGGTTGGTCTCGTTGTCACTCAAAATCCACTGGCTCTTTCGTTGGGTCTCCTATCATGTAACACATGATGTGCATATGATACCTCGCGATCTCTTTCTCTCTGTGTCCCTTTTTACCCGTCAGGCAAACAATGTAGCCACTGGTCGTGCGTATGCTGAGGGTGACTTGCGACGGGTAGCACGAACATCCCCTCTCGAAGACCACCTAGGCCTCTTCTGGTACAAAGCCTACACCCCACATACATATATATATATATTCTGGCAGGCGGGCAGCCGCTTTTACACATGTAACACGTACTCCTATCCGCTCGGCGTGTGAGGTGTCTCAAGACGCCAGATTTTTCGCTGTCATGTTCCGCAATACGCATGTATGGACAGCATACATTATGTCGTCATCGAACACGGAATGACAAATGTCGTGCGAAATGTGTGCGCTGCGCTGTCTACAACAACACGCCGGGCCCCGCTACAGCAGCAGTAGCAGCAACAGCAGCCGGTTTGAAGAGCTCTCGGCATCATCATCGCACGCAGCACAACAACGCTTCCCGTCGTCTCGCACAGCGGACACAGCAGCAGCGGCAGCAGCAGCAGCAGTTTGTGCCGGAAAACTCGCGTTGGTTCCTATTTTCTTCCCCCGTCTTGAGACCACCAAACGATCCAACCGTGCTCTCTGCTCTCTTCTTCTTTTTACCCTACCCGCCGATTTCCTTGCGAACGGACCATTGTGCTCCACACGAACCACCAGCACGAAAAACAACTTGGAAATAGACTTGTCGGTGTAGCAAAAAAGAATAGTTCCAGAATTCGATTTGGCGTCGTCATGAGGACCGAGCATGTTTTTTTTTTTCAAGTTGACCCCACAAGTTCACAAAACACCCACACGACTGGTCTCGCCTTCTTCCTCCGCTACGCCCGCCAGACGACACAGAGAGAGAGAGAGCGAGAGAGAGACAGACTACCGAGGAGCGACCGAGAAAGAGACACCAACCACGAAGACCTCCGAGCTAGCGGAAGCCATGACCGCCCTGATCGCTGACACGTGAGTGTTTTTGCTTTTGTTTTCTCGCCCGCGAGCGAACAAACGAACGGCTTTTCCAAGCGTGCCGCTGCTTATGCCAAATTATCTGCTGCTTTTTCGGCTCGGAGTTCGTTGGCTGCCTTTTTTTAACTTGGAAAGAGAGAGGTGGGTCGGTTGTTTTGAATTTTGGCCTGCCCGGCGGGTAAAACTAATCGCGCCGAATTCCGCGAAGTGCTCGACCCCCGAGCCCCGACCCCATCGACACCAAGCGAACAAACACCCCCGGGACATGTGCAGAGCGTGTGGGTTATTTTGGGGCCACCGGTTTGGGCCGTGGGAGATTTCTCGTTTGACCAGTGTTCCGTTCTGACTGATGCAGAAAAAACGAGGCTATACACCTTCCCATAAATCTCGTCACACCACGCTTTCTTCTCTGCCAACGCCCGCGCCGAGCCGTCGTGCCCGGTCGGCCGCCGCCGGCGCCACGCTCACGGGCAGGTGTCGGGGTTGGTTTATCCTCGCTCGTGTTGTAGATCGTAGCTGGGTGCGGCGTCCTGCACCCGCCGTTTGGGTGGATCATGTTTTGGCTCATGATCACTGGACAGCGTGAGACATGACATGCCCTCTTATTTTCTTTTTTCCTCGTCACGTCTCGATTCCGTAATTTTTCCGCAGCTGCAAACGCCCTTCCGCCCGGCCCGCGGCCTCGCCCTCGCGCTCACCCCCTGCCCCCATCCTTCCCCCCGTGCCCGCTCTCCTCCTCCTCAGGTCGCCGATACTCAGAAATATACCCTCGGATCCTGCAGATCGCCGCTCGTTCGAATTCTCGCCGAGCCCCATGCCCTCCCAGTACCTCTCGGAAGGTACGGCACGCCAAGATCACCGCCGCCACTCCCCGAGTCCTCACAACTACACCGCGAGGGAGGTGCCCGCCCTGTATCCCCACCGCTACGGGTACAACATAGGGGGATCCTTCGCGCACTCGGATCCCGAGGTGCCGGCGGTGGCGGAGAAGCAGCAGCAGCAGCTGGCGTTCAAGCCGACGTCCTCTTGCCGATGCCAGCGGCGCCAGTGCTCTTGCAACAGCTCTCCTTCCGAAACAGCTCAGAAGGATTCTTCGTCTTCTGAACCTCCGCACGCCATGTGGCGCAACAGCAAGGGCGGCGACGCCAACATGACAACGGCAAGGCCGAGCTTCTTCCACGGGGAGGCCCCCGCCCAGCAGCCACCAGCCGCAGTGTCGGTGTCGGCGCCGTCCCGGTCGCCCTCGCCCTCGGCGGCAATCCTGGCGCAGAACCGGCAGCAACATTCCTCCCGCGTATTGCCGCGGACGATCGAGCTGACTTCATCCCCCTCCAAAAAGTCTGACTGGGAGAACCTTCTGGGGGCGGTGGATCTCGAGCTCCGCGCGCAGCAACGGTCCAAGTTCGTGCCGGACTCCACACCGGCCACCCCCGTGCCCTCCCACCACTACGCCCGCGCCATCAACGCGGCCCACCTCCACTACCAGCACCAGCCCCTGGACGACGCCCCTCCGCTGCTCACCGGCGGCGGGTACACCCAGCAGCAGCGGGCGGCGGCTTCCGTCTCCCCCGAGTTTGGCCCGGTGAAGACCGCCCCCGCCCCGGCAGGCCGGCATCACCGCCGTGGCGGCGGCGGAGATGACTACCCTGGCGGAGGACCAGCGTACAGCGGGAGCACAGCGGACGCGGCCTGCCTGCTGGCAACCCTACCGCAGCGGATGCTGGACCGGGCGTCCACCTCATCTTCAAGCAAGAACCATGACCACCACCACCAGACCGCCAACTCAGCAGCGGCGGCGACGGCAGCAGCAGCAGCAGCTGCAACCATGGGCGGCGGAGGCGTGGGCATAATGCCGCCGGCGCTGGTGTCCGCGTCCGGCCCGCCGGTCACCCCGGTCCGCGTGCAGGCTTCCGGGCGACGCGGCCCGCGCGGACAGTCTCGCTTCAAGGGCGTCTGCATCACGCGCGCGGGCAAGTGGCGCGCGGTTATCTACATCGGCCGGAAGCAGAAGTACCTCGGAGTGTTCGATAGCGAGTTCGACGCCGCGAGGGCGTACGACGCGGCGGCGCTGCAGCACTTCGCCGAGGGAGCGAAGCTCAACTTCCCGGACGGCATCGAGCGGCAGCTGAACGACATCTCCAGCGTGAGCGGGAGGCCGTTCGCGACCGCAGGGGCCGGGGGCGCGGCGGCGCCGCGCTCTTGCACGCCGCCGGCGACCTACCTCGAGGGTGACGCCGCCGCCGCCCCGGCTTTGCCGTCGCCTACCGCAAAGCGCAGCCGGAAGACCGCCTTCGGCGACCACGATGAAGACGGGTGGGCGCGGGAGGATGGCCCGTGGCACCCCAGCAGGAGATAAATGGCCAAGCAACAACGGAAAACAAGGCGTGCATGACGAGACAGGGTGGAGGACGGAGGTTTTGAGATGTACCTTTTTTTTGTGTCATTGTTTCCTCGCTTGTTGCCCCCGGCGCGTGGCAGCTTCGCCGCTGCCGCCCTGCGAGGAATTTTCTTGCTCGCGACTAGGGTTTGTCTCCGTTTCCCTTTTTTGTTTTTGGTTTCCCGTTGTGATCTTTGCGTGCTTTGAAAGGTCCATCCTTGGCTCCTGGCCGTCTCTCCATTCCACGACCTTTTCTGCGAGGTGAGGGAGGGTGGAGCATGTTCCTTCGAACAAGGAAAGCAAAAAAAACACTTTTGCGCGCGGCGGGAGACGGCCTACTGTCCGGGTGGTTGTCGAGAGCATTGGTGGCGTAGCAGGGAGAAAAAAACAACCAGAATTTTCCATGATCCTGGTTGTGTGCGTGTTGTACGTGCTTCCGCAACACGTGGGGAGTTGATTGATGCTCTGGGGGTAGAGGGCCGGGAGGGGAGGGGGGGGGGGGGGGGGGGNGGGGGGGGGGGGGGGGGGGGGGGGGGGGGGGGGGGGGGGGGGGGGGGGGGGGGGGGGGGGGGGGGGGGGGGGGGGGGGGGGGGGGGGGGGGTGCTTGAGCGGCGACTCGGTGTGCGCCGCCCGTAACGTCCTTCTCGTGGTCTTGACCCTCCTTGTAAATAGGAGTCAGCCCCGTGCGGCATGATGCCGTGCCAAGGAAGCGTCCGTTGTATATAGTTCTGAGTTGACTTGTTGTGTTGGCTCTGCTTCTTGCCGAACCTCGGGGGGGGGGGGGGGGGGGGGGGGGGGGGGT
>CACKRE030004085.1:126951-141397 GCA_902602495.3 Ectocarpus sp. CCAP 1310/34
GGGGGGGGGGGGTGCCCCTCTCTCTGTGTGTGTGTGTTTGTCTCTCTATTGTCTCTCTAGTTAGGATGGGATATGCCCACCGGCTGACCAATGAAAAGACGCCAGTCACATATACGGGTGTGCATTTGGGCCGTTGACATGGACGGCGCTGACCGGCTGACCAATTAAAAGAGGCGTCAATCTCTAGCGGTACAACAAACTCTGTCGCGTTTGCTATTTATCAGTGTATTTTTCTTTGATTGCCATGGACTGCTCTATCTCTATCCAACTGCCACAAAACGAAGACACAAGTACGTATGTGTGTTTTGTTTTCAGTAAATTTTGCATGTACCGATTAATCTCTCTACGCATTGCGATGTTTCTCGCATACACACGTGTCGAAATAGTTCGAGCCATTTGTTGGCGAATTTGCCGAAGAACGGAGGCGCTGGCATGCGGGCCGGGGCTAATCCGGACGATCATGTGGTATCGGCGATTTGCTTCTGGGTGTGGGGTATCCTTTCGTGTGCAACGCCTTTATACTGCGTAGATGCAATTGCAAATCGTGACAGATAGCTCCTATTGTAGACCACCACCGCGAGCAGCAGGGTGCGAATCTAGTCCCAGCGGCTGTTTTCGCTTCCTCCCTCAGCAACGAAAGCCTGCGCGCAGATAATTTTGCGACGTTGCTGCCGATGCGCTTTGCTAGAGCCGTGGCCTTTCCAAGCACCCAACGAGCCAGTCAAATCCCTCTGTTGGTTTGCCTGTGTTATTGGTGGTGTCGTCGTTCATGCTGGTGGCACCGTGTTTGTAGTGCTTACATGTGATCCCTCCGGATGGGTGGGCTGACGAGAGCACAGCGGTGTCATCAAGGGGTGATGAAAGGTTAAGACTGCAGCAAGCAGCAAGGACCAACTCAGAGCACCTGCCCTGTGACGTTTCCCAAGCTCAACAGCTCACGCAGCAAACGCGTTTTGTTTTACTCGAAGAAGCCCAGCGAACCTCACCGAACCAAAAAGAAAACTTGACAAAACTGGTACACAGCAGCCTTATGTGTTGATGCAACCTCAAGCATGCTTTCCTTGGTCGTGCGCTTTCGGCTTCACGGCAGGGACTGGACGTGCAGAGCCAGCTAGAAGACAAGGCATGTCCATTGGTTGAGCGTGTTGGGACCTTCGCGGGGGCCCTACGGATGAAGAAATCATGGCACGGTAGGGAGATGAAAGCGGGTGCTTTGTTGGAAAGTTCAACTTGGGTAGTCTCACACTCTTTTGAAGAGTGCCGGGTGTCCAACACGGGGCCGGCCAATCCCGTTGGCGGCCGGCCTTCTGCTGGAACGACTCGTGCTGTACTCACCGTTCGCTGTTCTCTTCTTGCTGGCAGCGTATAGCCGTGCACGCTCTGGTAGCTCCTGGCGTGGCGTCGTGTGCTGTGCTGCGCTGCATGCTGTGTGCGCGCATGTCCTAGGGTCGCGAAGAAGCAGTCGCTGGGGTTCCACGCGGTATTTGCGCTGTGTGGTTTGCTGCAGGCGGCCTTGTGTTGAACGGTGAAACTGTACGGTAGCAGAGTCAGCAGGGGCCTCGTTGCATCCGCGGAGAATTAGCACGTTTCATGCTAGCCAAATTTCGACGAGACTGCTTCGATCCATTCAGTATTCCGTCCCGTGAAGCTTTCGTATAAGGCACCAGATTTGAGAGGTGTTCGAACCACCATGGTTGCTGCGAGAATGGAGTCGTTTCTTTGTCCCGGACATGGTGGGGTGGGTTTCCGCGCAGAGGAAGTATCTGTCCTCAGGTTATAGCAGTGTTCCCCTTGGGGTCCACAAGGTGGTATTGTTCACATTCCAACGGAGCGGATGATCCCCCCCGGCGGGTCGCACCTGGTGCAATGCGCGCCTATTGGGAGAAAACCCGACTGTCTCCGTTTATGTAGACATTTTGAAGCGGTGCAGTGTCTATGGTCCAACGAGTACGATACAGATGATAATGGGTGTCGGCCACCTCCCCCCCGCTCTCCACGCCATACCAAACCTCACTCAAACGTTGTTCCCGCTGTTTGTTCGGGGAATGATTGTGTTGTATTCTCAACCACTGAGACACACAAGTGAGAGTCTCCTCAGGACTACTCCCGACCCCCCTCAACCGCTGAGGCATCCAAAACGTGATTCCGTACCCCTCCCCCACGCTTCAACATACTCTATTCGTCCGTACAAACGTATGTGTGGCGAGACAGAATGCCCGGTGTATCTCACCCGGCACGGGGAATCCCTCGGGAACCAGACCAAGTCCATGGGGGGCGACGGAAACCTTTCCGAGACGGGCGACCGGTATGCCGGCGTTTTGGCGGACTTTGTGGCGGCGCAACTGGGCGCGGGGCAGAGCCGCCTGTTGGTGTGGTGCTCGCCGATGAAACGAGCGGCACAGACGGCCAGAGCGGCAAGTGTGCGTGCGTTTTTTGTCTTGTCACTGCACCGCAACAACAACAGCAGCAGCGGCAGCAGCAGGAGCAGCAGGAGCAACAGCAACCACAACAACGATGACGATATTCTCCGTTTGCTCCAAGTTGTCGAGGCACACGGCTGGATCATCGTCAAGCGCTGACGTGACTGTGGACATCACGTCCCTTCCTTTCCTCTCGTGTGAATTTCTCTCAACGCCTTTGACGTCCGTCTTCGTCTTGACGTTCAGGTGAAATGCCACCGGTATACCCAGTGGCAAGCACTGACAGAACTGGACACAGGCATCTTCAACGGCTGCTCCTACAAGCAGGTATGTAGATCTTGCTGTTTTTTTTTCTGTAGAGGTCCTCAGATAATCCTAGTTGAAAAGATACACGGCACATGCTGTACATGTATTTATGTAGCGTACCGATCGCATGTGTGCACTGGGCGTCAAACATCACCGCTGTTAGACGGTATGTCACGCTCTTTTGTTGCTCCACAAAAGGCAAACTCAATCCATGGCGTGGAAAGCTCTCGGTCAAGGGATACCATATTTGACACAAGATAACACACCCCCTTGACCAATTTTCGAAGCTCGATTTCTCAACTACAGGAACAGTCACAGCGCCGTAAACGGCGGCGTTGGAACCGTCTCGTCGAGAGCTTTCCAAAAATGTATCGTTTCGTTCATGCATCCTCTTCGTCGTGGAGTAATCGAGCTTTGAAAATTGGTCCAGGGGGTGTGTTATTTTGTGTCATATACGGTATATTACCACATTGGCGCACACGCGCTTGGGAAGTGGGTCATGGGAGTGCCGTTTCAGGCGGGTGGTATTTAGCCGTCATATGCAGTTCGTCCGTAGGTTCCATGCTCATTGTTGTTTGTGCTGCTTTGTTCCCGCAGGTCGAGAGGGATTACCCCGAAGAGTTCACCGCAAGAGAGGTCGACAAGCTGTGCTACCGCTACCCGGAAGGGGAGGGGTGAGTCATCACGGGTATGACCGGTCGTCGCGGTTACTTTCGGTTCTTTTCGAGCGATGGTCCGGTACAATTCGTGCGAAAATGCTTGTTGCACTTTCTTTTTGTCACTGTTGAATGTTGTTGCGGTAGGCTGCGGTAGTCGCCGTTTCGCCGTTTAGACGCCCAACTCTCGGGCAGATGCCGCCCGGTATTCTTCCACCCTCGAATGCATGGGGAACTGTTACGATTCGTGTCGGCCGGTGTCCACGGGCTTTGTCGTTGTGTGTGTTTGTGGCCGCAGGTACCTCGACGTCGTGCACAGGCTAGACCCGGTGGTCGTCGCCCTGGAGAAGGAAGACCGTCCCGTGATCGTCGTTTCTCACCAGGTGAAGATATGGTCAAATTGTTCACAAGGGGTGTGATCGGTAGGGTACGGGTATGTTGGGTAGGGTGTGGAAGTCTGTAAAGATCGCACACCCTGTACAACTACTTTAGTTGTCAGTTGTCTGGCAGACAACTATTTCTTGAACAAGCTGCGCCACTAGCTGCCTGCAGACAACTACTGTTTGGAAAAGCTGCGCAACTAGTTGTCGACAACTATTGGGTAGTTGCTGCCCTGCACAACTAAAGTTGTAGTTGCCAGTTGCAGTTGTACAGGGTGTGAAAGATCGTACCGAGACCTCTGCAGGGAATATACCGGCGGTATCTTGTTTGCCTCGGTACGTACCCTACCGAACAAACCCTTGGGGAAAAATATCTATACAAGTACATGCACAAATAAGCAAGTGTTGAGACGGTTGTCACAAGATTCGCGCCAGGACCGTTGAGTGATGCATGGTGTGGAGAACACACCCAAGTTCCACCTCGTGTGACAAGGGGAGAATGGTGTGCGATGAGGGGGGCAGCTCGCCTGCTGTGCTTGTGCGAATTAATGTTACCTCATCATTTCTCGTAGATTGTGACGTATCGTCAGATGACCTACCGGAGGTTTACGTTCGGGGTATTTCCGCACAGATGGAGTCGGAGGACACACTGAACCCGACTACAGCGGGCCAGCTGCCCCACGTCTTGCTCACAACGCGTTCCGTATGTCTCTTCAAACTCCCCTCTTGCGAGGGATTGAACCTGCCGTGTCCGTGCACCACACACGGACAAAGAACTTGAACCACATAGTGCGTGCCTCGAGACTAGGATATGCAGTCTCCAAGCTCGCACTGCTGTAGTTCAATTCCTTTGGGGGCGTGTGGTGCAGACACACCAGGTTCTAACCCCTCGCGGGAGAGCAGGTTGAAGAATGTATTAAACGGGTTGTGAGCGCGTAGGGCAAGCTGTCCCGCTGTACTATCTACCGGAATCCAATTTGTCCACCGGAAGCACCCCGAAGGTACGTAGATCTCCGGCAGGTCATCTGACGTCACAATCTACGAGGCAGTCTACTATGGTGGCATTCACACATACAACAGTAGATGTTGAGGCGTTCTCTGCCATCGCTTTCTCTCACTTGTGTATGTGAGAAAGTAAGAACTGCTTGTCTTGCGGTGTGTTGTTGGGCATCTTGACGGTTCTCAGAACATGCAACACGAGCGAACAATTGTGACACGGAAAAGAAGAAAAAAACGTGGCGCTCTTCTAGAAACTATTGTTTTTCAACGATTCGATCATAACAAGGACCAGAGGCACGGTATCTCAGGTGGGGCTCTACACCCCGGCGATAGCGCTTGAGCGTTTTAAAATAGTGAAGGTATCAAACGATGTTGTGTTCTATGTGAGGTACCTTGTGGCACGTTCGGTACGCGTTCCTTTAGAAACAACAGTCGTCTCTCTCACGACGTTCAAATTAGTGTTGTAACTGGTACCAGTAAATGATGGTAGCTTTCCCGTTGTAGATGGTACTCGTAAGCAATCATTCAAGAGTGAGAAGAGGAACATTTGCTTAGCGCCCTTTCAAGTAGAAATGCCCAATCCCCATCAACTGGAAAGCTCCAAATGTCGTTCAGACCCCATGTTTCAATATTCCCACGGTCGAAAGACAGTGATTTGTGGAATTGAAAAGCTGTGGGCAAATGGTGGATATCTGAAAAGCTGCACACGAATAGCAAAAACCTCGATGGGTTACTTCCTCGACCAAAAGACAGGAACTGCTCCGGGCCACGCTACCTGCTGGATCGGAAGGGAAGTATTTCTGTGGTTTATGTTTAGTCACTCCGTACCGCAAAGGCATGATACGTAAGAGTAGGCTGGAGGAAGGATGGTCATCACAATGACCCTACGAGTACGCTATTCGGCTCGTTGACCCGTCCCGAGAAATGGAAAATCCACCCTGCTAACCTCCTACACTCCCGAAACGGTCCCGCCTGGGCTTTTTCGTCATCCCCTGTGGCTTACCTTGTGCTGCACGACGACGACACCACCATCACCAACACCACCAACGGCGACGACACCACCATCATCAACAACAACAACAACAACAACAACGGCGACGGCAATACTAGGCGGTTCTCCGTTGCCTGTATGCCTACTTCCACGACATCTCCCTCCGAGAGATGCCCCGGATTCCCATCTCCCTCCACACCGTCGTCAAGCTCACCCCGGTCGACTATCACCCGGAGGCATCGGCGCCGGCCGCGGCGGCGGGGGCGGCGGGAGGGGGGGCGCGGTTCTGGAAGGAGCTTCGCTTTGAGCTGATAAAGCAGACGCCCTTGCAACACCTCGTGGAAGCGGCGGCAGTCAGCGGCGGCATAAACAGCCGAACGTCGTCGCAGCTTGGGGAGAGGTTGTCCTGAGCAGGAACATGTCGAAGCGTTAAAGTGAAATTTCCAGGAATTTTCGAGATCTGTTGTTTGGCGACGAAAACAACCAAGAGTTTCGCCGATACAAAACAGGGGAGTTTTTGTTTCATGTGTCGTTTCCCGGTGTGCCTCTCTCACTATCTATTCGAAATGATGGGAAGTGTGAAAAGAGGGAATCGTCCTCGACAGACGTCGGGGAGATTATACCTTTACGAAGGTCTCCACAGAAGAGTATCTCTGAAAGTGCTTGCTTGTTGTGATTTTCATCATGAATTTTACGTCCGGAAATCGGTTTGGGTCTAGTCTGGCTTTGGTCTTCGGTGTTTTTGGATGGAGGGCGGGAGTTGGTGACAAGACCGAGTGCTTGCAACGGGCTCATGTGAGTGATAACTTCTCGAGGGGTAGAGCACCCGGCCGTCGAAGGTGCCCATTCTTGCTGATTGCCGTGATGGCGGGACAGAGAGCGACTCGGTTCGACCGCCATTCGAAGTTGGGGGCGATTGTTTCTCTCAAGAACAGGGTCTCGTGGTTGCTACAACAACCTGGCGCGTGCACATGAGAAACGCGTTCGATGGCGGACACACAGGGCTTATTGGCGTGAGGCTTTTCGCGTGCGACATGTTTGGGGGGTGAAAATGTTGAGAGTTGTGTGGTATCGGCCTCCGAATATTCGGTGCAAAGAAATCGATCCAAAACATCATGCTGAGTGTTTCTTGTTTGTGCGGGATGTTTACGGGGGGTTGGACGCTGCTGTGCGGGAAAGTGTGTTCTGACAGTGGTACGAACGAGCCGCAATATATCAATCCAAGACTGGGTGCTGTTGTCGGTGTTCACCTGGCTGTGCTGTGGCGCATGTATGCTTGAGGGGATCTCGTGGGAGCTGGACCGGTTGGTCATGCTGTTTCCTCTTGATGCTTCTGTTTTACCAGAGTTGTGTGTGTGTCCGTGGTCCCTTAATTTTGTCTTGAGGAGGCGTTATTTTAGGAGCGAACGTTGAACATTTTCGGATCTATCTCGACGGGAGTATAGTTGTAGTATCAATTTTTCTTGTTGAGTGAGCGCGGTCCGTTGGGCTTCTGTCGTTGTGCTTCTTTCTGTGTGCGTGGTGAATCAGAGAAGTATCCTGCTAGAGCCATCCCCAAGATGTTGGACGCTGGCAGCTACACGTATCTTTGAGCTGGCAACCCAACCCAGCAGGAGGGAGAAAAAAGCAGTATCAGGATGACGCTCGTCGCGTGGATTTGTGGTAACAGTCTTCGTTGTTTTGTTCATCTTCTGGGGTTCGTTGCCATAGATATCAGGTGCCTTGCTGCTGCTGCTGCTGTCATTGCAAGCAGTGTGTGTGTGGTTGAAAATGTGTTTTGTTGGTTGTTAGACTTTTTTTTTTCATGGTGTTCTTTGCCTGGTTCGGTGTTGGTTAGAAATGCACCGAGAGTGAAGTAAAGGCGGGCAATGATGGATCGGAGGGGGGAGAAGCGACTACTTGTTTTTGTTTTGTTATGACCCAACGAGTCCGTCTCTATCAATGAAAGAGTCGTAAGTAGATTAACAATGAATCCATAGCGTTAGCGAAAGTTTAGTTTTCCACTATATCTTTTATGTTTTTTGCATGCTTTTGTTCGACCTTTGACCAGGCGTGCGTGCGCGTCCTCGAGAGGACGGAGCGTTGTTCTCCCAGGACCGATCACCGATGGGCAATCGTTCCTTCCTACTTTGCAAAAGGCGGCTGAAAAAATATGTTCCCTAAATGATCGTATCTATTAAAATATCTGTCCCGTCGATATCACTTTCCGCCTTTTCCATGAGAGGGGAGAGAGAGAGGTTACACGTTTTTTTGCTTTGGCCCCGTCCCACCGGCGAGACGGAGCTATTTGTGCCAAAAAACTGAGAGACAACGGTAGTTTACCTGTCCGACTAGTGATGGTGCTGTTGTCGTCACACACATATGAATCTACGGCATGCCTGGCGGCACTGCTTGAGAACCTCCAATTTTGGGCGGTACTTCTGTGTGGAGGTATGGTATGTGACTATAACAAGCAAGCTGCTTGGTTGTTTTAGTCAAATACAGGGTGGGTCCTACGTAATTTTTTTGGACTCGAACATCGAACATCGAACAAGCGGTGTAATCATGTGATTGGCCAGGAAGGTCCAACAGCCCAAAGAGATGTTCGGGTTTTCGAGTTTTTGTACGCCGGATCTTCCAGGGGCGATTCCGCCTAAAACTCTAACATCTTTCCACAAAAACTCGAAAACCTTTACCTAACCTACAGTCCCGTGGACTATTGGGACCGAATTGGCGACAAAAAAGAAAACCCGCACGCATGCATCACGCACGTGCACCCAACACACACCACCAAAAAACACAATCTCGGGGAGAGGGAGAACGACAGAGAGGTTTGCAGGACAGCAACAGCAATACCCATGTCTGCACAGAGCGACGACGAGTTTGCGCTGGATCCCAGGGCCCCGCGTGCACAAACGGGGCCAGGTGTGAGGTTAATCACACGGGGGTTCCTTCCCGTCGCAACCATACAGCATTGCTGGACAGCCAAACAGCTGCAGCAGTGTTGGTGTGAGTCGGCAGGGTCCCGCGGCAATGCATGTGGGCATCAGGCCGCAAGGGATGCCGGGGTTCCACCCCGCGGCTTCGAGCGCTAGCTACTATCAACCGGTGCTGTTTTTGCTGGTGGGGCTGCTTCTTGTGCTCCTCCTCCTGGCGCCGTCCCTGTTCCTCGACACTCGTATCTTTTCGAGAGTCGAGTGCCCTTGGGTTTTCCGGGCGTGGTCCAACAACGCGGGCTGTTGAACGCAAAAACGTGTGTGTGTGGGATTTTTTTTCACGCTTTTTTGCAAATTTCAATGGACCCAAAAAGTCGAACTTCGAACTATCCGCTTGTTCGATGTTCGATGTTCGACTTTTCCAAAAATTACGTAGGACCCACCCACACACTGGTACCATAGGTGTGGAGTCTGGCCTTCTTCCCCTCGCTCCCCGACAAGCTTTTGCTTAGACATGGGTTGTAGCGAAGGGGGGGGTCTTTCTGGCGAGCAGGGCTAGACTCACCCTCAAGGGATGACCGAAACCTTCTTGCTGCTGCGCATCCGCCGCGAGGCGTGCGTGTGGTGGTGGAGTTGGGTCGGCACTGATGGGGTCAGGCGGGAAAATGTAGATGCGCGGGCCTTTCTGGCCGTCGGCGTAGGCAGTGATGCCCATCTCATTTTTGTGCGCGGAGGCAGACACCATCAGAAAGGTGGACGGGCACTACACGGCCCTAGGTTTGCTAGAGGGAGCTGCATTGCCTCAGTAACCTGGCTTCGCCATCAAAGGAGGAGGGAGCAGGTGGCGACGAGCTGAACTGGGCTGGTTGACCCCTTCGGCGCGAGAATTTTTATTTTTCAGACCAAGAACCTTGAGTGCAATGAGGGAGAAAGCGAGGAACGGACTGGGAAGGACAGCAACGAGAGCGTGTACGGACGGAGCAGGTCGAGTGGCGTTTTGCTCGGGCTGACTACAGCGGCGCCGGATGGAGCAATGGCACCGGAGCATGCGGGCGACATCGACCCGTGGCGCACGGACAAACATTTCTATCTGTGTTGTCAATTTTTTTCGTTTTTTTTCTGACTTTCCGTGTTGGTTTTGTGTGATGACATCGTCACCGGTTTTGTAGAGAGACCCGTCAGAGATGGCGTGGCTAACCCGGGTGCATTGGTTTTGTGCCTGATCGTGGAAGACCCCTTCAATGTGGAACGATTCTTAGCTAGTGTCGATATTTTTCACTGCAGTGCCAACACAGACGATCGGGAGAGATTCGGGTGATTGTCAATTGCTGCTATGATGGCTTTGGTTGGTTGTTCTTTTTCACTGTACGGCCGCAGACACATTCTGACAGCACTTCAGACAGCAGCTTTGTGCCCCGCCAGCTGCTTGTTCCATGCCTACCATGGTGTTTTTGTACAGACGGCACTTCAGACAGCAGTATGCTGTAGTCGGCAATCTTCCGTTTTGGTATAGAATGGGACAGGGGGGTGATGCTACTCTGTAGTCGAACGGTGGGACGGACGTGCAGTTCAGTTTTTGGGCACGCATACGGTGCTGCAGGGATTTTAAGGTGTACCTCTTCGGGCTCTTGGATACCTTTTTCTCGCTATATGTGTGCGTGTTCTTTAGATCCTCAAATGGCTCTAGCGCTTTCGTGACCACGGGCTGAGAGTCTTTTGCTAGATTTTGGCATTTGGCAACTGACATACGGTTTAATGTGAAGACAACAACTGGTGCCACGGGAATTTTATTCTCTTCGGCGACCGGAGCCTTTCTCGCTTACGTGTTTTTTTTCTCGCTTCGGATATACATTTTTACGCGCGCGTGTCTGTTCACGTCCACTCTCCCGCTTTCTTCGATCCTCGGCCCTCTGAGGTGAGCGCCGAGAATCCTCCAGGTACACAAGAGCAGCAGCAGCAGAGGTTAGTATCGTATGATGCTAGCCTGCCTCTAGACGACGTACCGAATGCATATGTAGTGGCTAATATTTTTGTGCAGGTCAGGATTTTCCGTGCCCGCTCTATTTACTTGTGAAAAACATGTTGAAGTCGGTACCTACCGCCGTTGCGCACCTAACGCTTCCCAGCACGACGCCTGTCGAACGTACCATACATATCGGAGGGAGGCAGAGTGCCCGATACCTGTCGGTTGTGATATGCATACCGACAGCCGTTGCCCAGCGCGCTTTTCTTCTTCAGCGTGGGAGTAGGCGCGTTAGTCTCGTCTACCTCCATTGTGGCCAGAGGAGAGGAACAAAAATTATCTCGCGTACCGTGAACGCCGTCCCTCGCACAGCCCGTGCCCACACACGCCACTAGCATTATCATGACCCTCAGGGCAAAGGGGGATCCTCGCAATATAGGGTGCAAGGTGCAAGGATCTCTCCGATGTGTGGTGGATGGGTGTGAAATCCTCCCGATGAACCAGGAACGGTTCCTCGGAACATTGGGTTGCGACCCTACTGCTGCAGCAGCCCTCAGCCCTCTCTGCCGCTGTTCCTACACAGCAGGGAGGCTATATACCGTCAGAGATGCTGGAAACAAGTTGGCTCGGTGTTGTGTTGTTGTTGTTGCTGCTGCTGCTGTTGTGGCTACATGGCTGAGTTAGTCTGAATATCTGACTGACGCTTTTGTTGAATTGGTTCTTCGTTGACAAACGCTCAACCCAAGGTGCACGCGCAGAAAGGTCACGTAGGCTAAGAAGGATGGGAGGCGGATGAGGAGACGACCTCGCATGTTTGCGATCTTTCTGCAGTCAGACCCTTCTTCACAGCGATCGTAACTGCCGTGGTAGTCTTTAACCGCTGTAGCTGTGGAAGTCTATTGCAGCAGCGGTACGGCCAAGGTTCTGGCAGCAACATATGGTTTCCCGCCGCCAGAACTTTTGCTTGGCTTGTAGACTATGTGTGTTCATCACCAAGTGGAGATTTTCAATAAGGGGACATGAACGTCCCAGAAACTTGAAAGTTGGCGTGTGCTTACCACATGGAGATGACTAATAATGATATAAGTGAAAAGACTCCACCACATCCCGTTCGACTGTGGGCATATCTCGAACGGTTAGTGTTTCTGTGTGTGTACAGTATTTACTTTTCCTATAAGTAAGAGGGGGACACGGACGGTGGAGAGAGATAAAAGAAGCTAACAGAGCACTCGAGAGACCGTCCGCGTTCATCCATAGTAGTAGTAGCTACAGTGGGTGGCCCGATATAGTGCCGGTTGAATAGTGCCGGTTGCCGGTATAGTGCCGGTGTTTTCGGCTCGCACACACCGGAATATCAAGTCTTTCTGTACTCTGAATAGTGCCGGTGCCCGGTATAGTGCCGCTTTGCTCTCTGAACACATACCGGCACTATAGAGGGCCCCCTACTGTAGTATGAACCCTATCTGCGGAAGTGAAGAAGAAGCCGAACGTATGTGACGTCCGAGAACACTCCCGAAACGCGCCACATAAATTACTACGGGGCCTTGAGGGGAACCACGATCGGTGTTTGGTGTTTGGGTGGCGCAATTCGCCTGACGATTTTTTTTGTCATGCCTGCCGCCGCGTTGGACCATTCTCACAATCACACGTCTTCGGGTAACATGCAGTCGTGACCGGGCAAGGACGTAGTGCCACGGACCATGTTGAGGTCCCGTTACCTGGCGAGCGGGAGACGCCACCACCCCCCAATGGGGGGGGGGCAACGACCTCCTCGTGAATTGTTGCAGGGTTTACTATATCAGTGGTTTTCGGTCCCTATCCTCTGCCCCTGCACGTGCTAGATACCAGACTGACAGTGGAAATCCTCATCGGTCAACGGAGCAAGTATTATTGCGCCCTCTGGTGCCAAACACGCATGCATTGCCTACTAAGACGCACAATATAGGAAATGTACGCGTGCTTACACCCGTGGCACTCCCCCCCCCGCGTTCGCGGGCGTGACTTATTTTCGACTCGTTCGTTTGCTGCTCCTCAGCGTGACCGAGACTTTGCACCTTGAGCATTCTTTCGTGCACTCGCGTCTCCTGGTGACCAATCAATGCTATTCTTAGCACCCTTGTCGTTTTTTACACACCATGACGACTGGACGCGCGTAGGAGCTAAACAGAAAGAAAGAAAGGCAGTCCAGCACATCTTGGTGTGTTTCCGTGCGTCCGCTGCGGAGGAGATCTCGGCACCTAGGTGTGGCGTCGAGTGTGCTCGTGCTAGGGACGGTATGGGCGAGACTTAGCAACGAATGGATGTGGCCGGCCCATGTTCTGTTGTTGTTGGCCTCACATTAAAAACCCGTTTCGATCTCCACTCGGTACCTTCTAGTGTCCGAACTGGTCCAACTGACGCGGACGACTTCCGTGGTCACAAGCCAACTACTTCCCAACGAGGGGTGCACTTTCTAGAACGAAAACCCCCAGTATGTAGCGGGTTTTAGGATGGCCTTTCCACCGGTATTCGGCAAGGAAGGGTTGACTCGGGCAAAAAGTGTTAGTAATCGTGGATGGGTTTCTTGAGAAGCTTGTCGGAGGCAGAATTCAAGCATCCGCCTGAAGGATGGGGGGTCGCGTCCGTCTTGATTTGATTCTTGCAGGCATTTCAAGACGGCTCTGCTGCTTCCCAGGAGCATCTTTGCACTACTTCGCTGTCGTGAGGGCTGGCTATCAATTAATGTCGTCAACGGTGGGCTACGAGGAAGAGTCGGAGCCGATTATCGAACAGAGAGCCGAGGAACCGGTGGCGGGTTCGTCCATGGAGAGGGCGGAGGGGGGTGAACATGCCGTCCATCGAAGTTGGAGTAGGAGGAGCATCACGGAGGCTTATTGCGTACGACGGCGGTGGCGGTGAGAGAACGAGGGCCTCTTCGATCAATTCTTGAAACCTTCGTCGTAAGACGCATACACACCTGTTTAATGATGATAATCCTTGAGACGTGGGCGTCGTCCGCAGTTTCCGCAGCTTGTTCCTACTTTGCTGTGTTGGGTGTTGCCCCCGTACCTAGTGTGCCGATCCGCGGTCGGACGGAAAACCTCCGGAGTAGGTCACTTCTTGTTAGACCCCGCCCCCCCCCCCCCCCCCCCCCCCCCCCCCCCCCCCCCCCCCCCCCCCCCCCCCCCCCCCCCCCCCCCNCCCCCCCCCGCCATTCGTTGTCACCTAATAGCGTCTTGAAGGCCTTGGTAGCGACACTGGCGGCCGCCGTTGCCGCCGTGTGGGTGCCTTCCCTTTGGACGCGCCAGAGCGCGGTCGAGCTCACCACCGTCCGGCTTGGCTGGGAGGGGGGGCGAGGGGAGTGGATGAGGGGGCAGAGGGAGCTTCAGGAGCGCCGCGACGCGAGGTTCCTGCCCCCCGAGTGGAGCTCCGCAGACTGCATGAAGCGCTGGGGGGTGCCGTGGTTGCTAACCGAGCCGGATCCGGCAGGTGTCTAGTGGGACTGCGCGTTGTTGAGGACGGGGACACGCGGCTGGAAAGTAGAGGGGGGCTCCTCGTCCCGTACGCGAGACACCACTTAGGGCCTGGAATAGAACCCGGAGAGGCTAAGTAATTCTTTCGCTGCGGGCTTGTTTGTCCCGGGTGCCATTTCACTCAGTCAAAGGGTTGCGAGCCGAAGGGTGTAATTGATGGGCAAGCCTTTGTTTACATGGCACGATCGACCGTGTGAATTAGGCTGTGCGTTTTCTGGGCTGCCGTCGCACGTGCGGTATACCCTTTTGCGCATCATCCCTCGGTAGACAAGAGGAGGGAGGGATCCCCCCCCCCCCCCCCCCC
>CACKRE030004094.1:8395-19423 GCA_902602495.3 Ectocarpus sp. CCAP 1310/34
GGGGGGGGGGGGGGTGGAGCGAGTGTTATATTTTGGGTTGTACCCACCAACCGGGAAAAATGATGATTTTATGCCCGTCACCACTTCCATCCGCATTCCTGTCTCCTGCTTCGCGCCTATCATGTCACCACTTCACGCGCACATGTTTGTGTCTTCGTTCGTTTTTCTCACATCCCATTCCCTCGACTTTGTGCAGAACAACGCGGGCTCTCGCAAGATCTTCTTCGCGCGCTCCGATCGCCCGGTGTTCTCGAATTGTGTCAGAGCCTTTTTTTTTTTTTTCGTTCGTCTTTTGGAGTGATTTTGCACGCTTATCACAGATAGGCAATGGACAGGCGAGCGGGGGGGGGTGTTTTCTTTGGTATGAAAGCTGAATCTCCGGGGAATGGTTTTGCGCTCTGCCTTTCCTCTTATCACAGATTCACAATCGACGCACGGTCGTAGGGGGGTTGTTTTCGTGCTGTTGTAGGCGAGGGGGAGCGGGGGCGGGGTTATTGGTCGGCTCAATCTCTGCTTCCTCTCCTATCGCAGATACACAAGGGAGCAGGGGGTTGTTTTCGTTGGTGTCTTCTGTGTGCCTCTGGTTGATCGTCACGCAAGTACATAATGCACGCGGTCGGTGGTAAGTGGCGAGGGGGGGGGAAAGGGGGATGTCGTTTGCACAGATGCACTGGGGAGACTTTTTTCTTGCCCCTTGTGCCGTTTTGGATCACAAATACTTAAAAGTAGTTGCTTTTGGATTTGTTTGCGGGTGGCCTTTTTGTTATAGAAAGGTCGACGAATTTTTCCTCCGTTTCCGAACACGGAGGTTTTTGATTCCGCTGATTCTTGTTTCCATGCACTGGGAGATTAAGAATGCCAAAGTCTTCATTTTTTCGTGTGCCTGCACGATACCTCATCGACCGCACCAGCTCCACACGCACGACAGCGTCCGTGACGGAAACACAGCCAGCTTTTCCTGAGCAAGACACAGAAAATAGACGCGACTAGAAGATTACTCACTGCACGGATGTAGAGCTCAAGCGGCCGAAGAACCCTCCTCGTCATGAACCACGCGCTGTTTCTTGGCCGGGGAGCAGACGGCCTTCTCCTTCTTCAGGGCGAAGTCGAGGTATTATCCGAGGAGCACGGCAAGCTGTCCGTAGAAGCAGTTGTCGCAGCGGAACATGGAGGGGTCCTTGTCGGTTCCTCCGTTGGTGTCGTAGAGCAGGCGCGCAACGTTGCGGCAGATGCCGCAGGCGTAGTCCTTGTTGTCCTCGATCTTGCGAACTTTCTCTTTGCAGACGCGTCCATCGGCGTGGGTATAGATGCGGTCCTTCAGTTCACCCATTTCGAGGTACAGGGTGGAAAGCCCGATAGGGGCGGCGCAGCTCTGGCAGTTGAAGGAGACTTTAGGCTTCCCGCGGCGGGCGACCCTGGCGGTGGCGTTCGACTGAAGAATGATCTTCCGGCATCCGCCACAGCTGTCGATCAGCAAAAATCAGGCGAGGAAGGGGATGGGCGAGAGGGCATGATATTCAGACGATACAGAGTTGAAGTTTCGGCATGATGTAGCGGCAAAGTGCAGCGTGCAGGAGACCGGTGCGTCATGTTGGAGCGTCGCACCCATAGCGTTATAAAATGGCAACTTCATAATATCAAATGACAGATAAATGACGGATCAGTCCACAAAATATGACGCCCAAGAAACTCGAACCTGGGAATCACGCCGGTATGTGCAAAGAAGGATTCACGGTGCGGAGTAAATCTCGTGGACCAATCTTTCAGTCTGTTTCCGATGTCCTCCAACGCAACTGGCCGCGGACGCCGCGGTTCAAGCGCTCAAAACCGCGGGAATGCCCACAGCCGGGGGGCGGAGCAGCAGTCGGTCACACTCTCGGCGCCAACAACAATCGCGTCCAACTTCCTTTTTCGGGACCGGCCCAGCCAGAATTCCTGCTAGTAATCACGATGTCCCAGATATCGTGCCGCTTGGCGCTGGCGGTACCACGGCCGGGCAGCCTCATCATATGGGCGGTCCTCCTATATCGCGAGCTGCATTACGATCGGAACGAATCGCTCAACGCGACCAACGCGAAAGAAGAGCAGAGGCGGAAAGTCAGGCAGCAACGGACAAGCGTATTGATCAACGTCAGCGTATTGAGCAACGTCAGCGTATCGCTCGAGACGAAAGGAATACAAGAGACCGGGAACGGAGAGCAGCCATGACAGAAAGGAATAGGTATGGCGTGGTGACCCGTAACCTGTATCTGTGCTGATATTTCTTGTTTGAGCGACTGGGTATATTTAGGTAGTCCATATCGGTACACCGAATCCTAGTGTTGAAAGTACCTACTGCTGTACCCCACCATGAAGCAAGGTGCACTTATTACAGAGTACGGGGTACTACCACCTTTCGACCTACTAGGTACCACCTTTCCATTACACATGAAATAGTGTTCTTGACTCGTTTCCGTACGTTCTTCCCTTTTTCCAACAACAACAACAGTCGAAGTGCCAGGGAAGCAAGGAATAGAAGCGACAGGGAGCGACGAGCAGCTGAAACGCCAAGCAATTAGTGAATTTTACCTACGATTCAGAGTAGTCATATTGCAGTAAAGAACAGGCAAGGGGCGAATAGCAGCTGCTCGGAACCAAGACATAAACATGTCAGGCACTCGTTTGATTTTCAGCTGCTCGGAACCAAGACAAAAACATGACAGGCACTCGTGCCATAACACAGGAACGACCGCCATCAAAGGCGAAGAGCACAACCGGCAAGAAATAGGTGAGCTTTTTCCTGAATCAAAACTGTCGCTAAAATATTTCAAATGAGGCAGCCGATTACCATTTGTATCACGAACAGAACTGTGCTTTTCGTGATGATTTTACCGTCCAATATTCTATATTTCGTTCCGTCCGCCGTGTGCTTGTCCCTTCGTCCTTCAGGGGGCCGTTGCCTTTCGCACCTTATATCACAGAGCCGCCTGTACTAGCGTGCGACCACGCTGAAGGGGTGGTTGACGGTCACGACCGTCCATTGTACGCCGTCGATGACGTCCTCAACTCCTCAGTGCTACACCACTGCGCTTCGAGGTTCATCACCAAAATCGCCGACTCTGTCCTCAGGTGAACTCAGACTAAAATATCATGCCGTCTCTCACTCGCATACTTGCCACCAATTTCGCATGAACACCTATCGGAGCGCCCGCCAACAAACACCCTCAGTTTATCAGGACTCCCCGCCCCCTCATTTCTTTTGTACTTGCAGCGTGTCATGCGCTGTTTGTGACTGCATGTGTAAAGCGAAGGACTGCGAGTGGTTGTCAGCGGGAGAATTGCCCAACCGAGACTTGCTCACTGCCGACGCCAAGCTTACCAATTGTGACGCCTTCAGGCCGTTGTTTTTCAACTATCCTGGCGACAACAACAACCTCCTCAATGGCCTTGTTTTGCAACGAGAGGGTTTCGAGAGTACTTCGCCACACCGATTGCGGGTCTGCTCCATCTGCGTGGCGGACCTCCGGAAGAACAAATGCCCGAAAGCAGCCAGGGCAAACTGTTTTCTTTTTTGGGAGATTTCCCGGCAGAGCTGAAAGAGGCCGCGTGGGTTGAGATGTCGGCGTCGAGCCCTGTCAGGCTAAGCGGGACTATAATCGCCCTGGAACAGCTAAAAATCGGCCGTGTGCCTGGTTCAGCCAAGAGCATGATGCGGTCCACATTCGCGTTCTACATGCAGAACTCGTACGCCATTGGGCGCCACCTTCCAGCATACGACACTGACATCGCAGGCTCGTTCGCTTGCATTGTCGTTGGTAGCAAGAAACCAACGGCCGCCCAGCTTCAACGTTTCTTTGGGGCACGAAAATCCATCGTTAGAGCGCTTCTTGACTACCAGCTAGACAGAGAGAACACCTTGATCGGAATTCACAAGCTCGCCCGAGAAGCTCAGGTATCCGAAGCCAACCTTCAGGGGTATCCGGAGGACGGGTCCATTCCGCAAGCTATTCAAGACGCCCTTATCTCTGTCACTGATAGAGGAAACACCGTCGCAGCAGCTCGATCCACGCACGCAACACGGCAATCGTGAACCTGAGCAGCCTGTCGGTGGTACTAGCGGTAGTGATGGACAACGCGACGGAGAGGATTCGGACAGACAGGGTAGCGGTGATGTCAACGGCGCCGATGACGACGACCGCGTACTCCCTCCGTGTGTGATTGAAACCAAAGCCGTCATGCCTTCAGGGAGCGATCTTGCCAAATCGTCCCAGTACAGGCCTACTAGGCTACGAGCGTTGCAAGCGGAGTTAAATTCGTCCGACTCCACGGAACCTTCGTCTCTTGCGCAGCATGCAAACGCGGAAGCTGCTGCTGCCGCTGGCTTGGCTCCGCCCGTGCTTCCTCGCAATGCCATGATCATCACGCACACCGGTCAAATGGTGTCTGACTTTTACGACGAAGGATTGTTCGCGGCAGCCTTTTTTTATCTCTTTCCGCACGGAATCGGGGGGCACTTGGACGAAAGAAGGAGGAATATAAGTTTCCAGGAGTGGGCGCAAATTTTACTGCGGTAACGAGATCCGCGCTTCAGGAAGCACAAGAGCTTTTTGTTCTGTGTCTGCGCGCTTATTTTCAGGCGAGAAGCCATCAAGAACGCTCGTTGGAAACTGACTGGCAGGGTGTCCAGGCGCACAGCCGAAACGCTTGCTACAATTACCCCGGAGGATTTGGCTGCTGCTGCGAAGGAAATGGAGCAGGGCAGCAGTGTATGGTCTGCCTTGGCCAACCGTAATGCTGTTCGCACGTTGCTCACGATCATGGAATCCGTGCACGCCGGCTCATCGTGGACCATCTACAACAAAAGGTCTACAAGGATGATCGCCATCTCGCTTATTATGCAGATTGGATAACCGCTGTGGTGGATGACGATGAGTCCTGCTGACACAACAGCCCCATCGTTTCGAAACTGGCTGGCGTCAACATCGATGTGACAAGTCGCTTGATCCAAGATTATCCTGACTACTCCAAGCGCCTTCGACTGGTAGCGAGCGACCCCGTGACTTCCGCTCTCTCTTACCACTCGGTCACCGACGCGGTCCTCACCTGCCTGCTTCGATTCGATGCGCATGATTGAGATGGGGGAGTACTTGGGCGCGTCAAAGGTGAGTCTTCTCTTTTTTCCTTCCTAATCTGTACGAGATAGCACCTCTTCCTATTCCTAGTGAATACGTGGAATTCCTCACAATTGCACCTATTATTGCTGTTCGTTGGGCATACCTTGACCTTAAATATTTTAATTCCCTGCTGTCCATGTTATTTCCTTTGTGCCTGTTAATAACCAAGATGTCTGGGCATGACCGAAGAACAACGCCGCCTTATGCTCCATTTCCAAGTCCTGGTACGGGTGTACGGTTTCAACGACTTTTCCAGCTTTCGCGATCTTATGGACAAGCGTCCGGAGAAGTACAACAAGCTTGCTCGGTTCTTGGAACGAGTCATCTTCAACCATGTTGCCTCTTTCGGGGATGTCAACCTCGCCATGCACGGACACGACCATACGCCCAGATCTTCGAGCGGACCCGAACCGGAGATCGTATCTGATCCACTCGTGCGTCCCGCTAAAGAGAGAATGGCCCAACCACCACCAACAGCATGCTTACCCCGTGAAGGCGTCGAGCGTTGTCCCGTCCACGACGACAGCTACGCCCGTCTCATGTACCTCGACCTTGCGGAACTGGTTCCTGGGGCGCAGTTACATCGCTGCCAACGAACTTGCCACAAATTCAACAACAGGGACAAGTGCAGGTGCGAAATGTCCTTCTCTCCGTTCGAACTAAAGTACATAATTTAGACCCAGCTCCGTGATCAATCTTTGTAGGTAGTTGTATACACTTCATGTTGATGTCGCACTTTGTTCATCTTTTCCAACTGTAGTATGTGTGTGTGTTTATAGTCGTGTTGCAACCAGGTTGGGTATGGAGACAAGGGCAGATCTTTCGAGCAGGAAACTACCGTGGTCAGGTGTCCCTGTACGTTCCACATCAACGGCAGCATGACCATCAACGGAGTTGTCTATCCCCCGGGAGATCCGTCGACGGCAGAAGGTATGGTCGCTGCTCAGGCGTTTCAGGACGCTTTCAACGAGTGCGTCTCTGCAGCTTCTGAGCCCGAGTCCGACCGCTTCACGGCCACCTTTCGCCGCCTGAGCACCCACATCAACCCCTACAACCCCATCATCCACTTCCTCATTCGTTCCAACATGGACTTGAAAGTAATGCTCCGAGATTCCGACGCGAAGGGACTGCTGTTCTATGTGCTTCATTACTCGACAAATCGGAGCAGACGTTGGACGTGTTGTTGCCACTACTCTTGCCCGTCGTACAACGAATAAGAGACGAGAACGAAGGAGAGCCAGCCGAAGAGACGGCGGTGCGACTCGTGAGATCTTGCCTTTGCAAGCAACTCACAAGCCTCAACATTGGCGGGCCGGCTGCAGCGAGCAAGGTTTTCGGCTTGCATGATGCCAAAATCTCACACACCACAGCGCCCTGCCCAATGGGGCCGTTGCTTGCATGGGCATCGTCTAGAGACACTCCAGATGAAGAACCCGAAGATGGCGACTCCACCAGCGGCAACGACCAAGAGGACTCTGGCGATGAGGCATCGGATGATCAACACGGAGTTGTCGTATCGGCCGTAGGTGGTCGCCTGACGGTGAACCAAAGGGCTCACGTTCTCTACCTCCACCGGTGCTCCCCTCAAGATACGGAGCATGCCCTTCACGGTATGTCGTACGTCTCGTGTGGCCGACTGTTACGACGGAAAGGTCATCACTCTCCGAAATATGGTAAATCACTCCCTATAGACTCTCGTTTGAGGTGACTAATAGAGACGTGGATGCGTTCAAATCTGTGCGGGTATTCCATTACGCGCTTCCTTCTCTCCCCACGTTTGGCAAACGCGCCACAGCCAGTGCATCTCTCCTTTTTTCTGACTTGCCATGACAGGGGAATGCTGTTGCCACATAGTCCTCGCAGCAGTCTAAACAGTTCGATACTACTTTGGATGTGTTTGCTAATGTTACCACTGGATTATGCCCGGCACAGGTAACCACAGCTCTTACCATGCCCAAGATGCGAACGTGGTGCCAAGCCCGAGGTACTACTCTTTTCATCTCGCCTGCCACGGATGAATTCGTCGGGGATGAGCGTCGTGGCCGACCAAAAGAGGTGAGTGATTCAGCGTTGTCTCTTCCCCCGTGCCAAATGCATTCTGGTTTCTTCCAAGTACCTACTTCTACTTCTCCTTCCCTTTCCTCCCCGTTGAAAGACTGTATGCTTTGCGGCAGGTTCACCAACATATGGTGTAGTAATAGGTTGAAGTTCCGAGAATGAAAACATACCAGGATGCATCATGCAGGGTCCACAGTATCTAGTTCGTTTGCGAATGACAGCAAGTGGGTACAAAGTGGGTACAAATTCAGACAACCAATTGCATCACCGCACGATTCTCGGTTTTTCGCACTCTCAGACTCCGCAAGTAGGGGCCGTTTGGCCTCCAGGTCTCAGGAGCGAGGTGAATCCCCTCGACGATGCGAAAACGAAAGGCCTTCCGCGCCAACTTTGTCTCGCTGTCGGTATCCCTATCGTCGTTTACAAGAGCCCGCAGCACGTCCTCTTGGGAGTCTGCAACAACAGTGATGGTATCGTTCGGGCCATTGAGCTATACCAGCGCGAGCAGGTCCAAAACCATAATGACGGCTACAGGGTGGTTCACCTCAAGTACCCCCCTGTTCGGGTATTCGTCCACATCGAATCTGCGGACGACGCTGGCCTCAAACTGCCAGGTCTCCCGCGTGGGGTCGTCGCCTTCGGCCCGGTCGAACGAAACTTTGTCCTCACCGGAAACAACGGCCGAAAGTTCACCATCAAACGGCGACAACTTCCGCTTACGTCCGGTTGCCTGTCCTCCGTGTATTGAGTGCAGGGGCTCATTCTCACAGGCTGATTCTTATCGATCCGTTTTTTTTTTCACCGATTCGTAATTTTTAACACGGAACCGGTTCCGGGTTTTCCATTGGTTCTAATTGGGAGAGGCGCGCCGTTTTTTAAAAATCCCGGAAAGCGTCGATGCCGACGTACACACACCGGTCACGACCAGGCGAGAGGCCCGAGGCATACCACAGCAGACGCGATAAACCCACACCATGAACAACAACGCCGTAGCAGCGGCAGGCCGCCCATCTAGAGTGAAATCGTTGCCTCTGAGACTGCAGGATGCAGGTGAAAGTGGTGCTGCTGCTGGGCATGGCGTCGCCCAGACCGCGCCTGCTGGCGCGGCACAGCGGGCACCGAGCGGCATGGCCCGCCAGGCCGTTCACAGCAGGGTTACCCCCCATACCGGTACACAACAGGGGGTTCCACCTGGCGCGGTGATCGTGCCGGGCTTCTCGACGACGCTGATCGGCAAGCTCGTCAGGCGGCCTTAGTAAAGGTTCTCAAAGACAAGCGATTTGGCGATGCCCCACAAAAAAATTGGACCGAGTCGGAGAGCGGCGACGACGACGACGAGGGGGGGGGACAACCCGTCGTCAAGTGGCAGCAGCAATGTGTCGGTAGAGGACAGTTCAGCTCCGTCGGACATTGGCTCACAGTCGGGAGATGTCGTGTTCGGAAAGGGAATTCGGGAAGCAATGACCGGGGGAGGGGGAGCGGGCACGAGGACCACAAACCACGGCAAGCGAAAGGCGAGCGCCGGCGGCAGCGTCGTAGGGAAAAACAAAGCAGCAGCATCCCATCACGCGAGTGCCAAAAAAGCCCGGGGCAAGGAATTGAACGCAGTGTGCGCAGAGGAAACAAAACAAATTACTGCTGTGTGTGTGTAGTGCCCGCTTCAAATCAACCTAAGTATATGTACAGTAGCAGGTATACGGCATGCTCGAGAGCTGTTTTATATGCCCCAGTAGGTAGGATATTGAAGGCACTCACAGCGTACCACACGGCATGCTTTCTTGACGATATGCAATCGGTGGTGCACCGACCAATACGGTAAATCTTTGGGTGTTCTGCCCTCTCACGCCCAGAGGAAGCAAGGTAAGGTGAACAATGTTTTGTGGAGGACAGTCATTAGGATATTAGGATATTAGGAATATGTAGTATTGCCAAACTTGGGCGCGTACACCTGAGGTTTCCTCTCATGCGAAGGCGTATTCATTGTCTGGGCCGCTTTCTCATATCCGGGCGTTCGCGCAGTAGTTGTTGCTGACGCCGACGACCATACTGCTGTAGATACTGCTGTAGTTGCTTCGTTGCCTACTATAGTGAAAGACATTGAAAACGCGCTGAATTTTTTTTTAAGAATGCACTGATAGCCAGACAATACTTTATGCCAGAAGAAAAATTACAGGCCGGGAACAGACCGACATTGGGCCTTCCCGCAAGAGAGGTGGATTCCCCCCGTTCATTTTTTTTTTCGTATCGAAATCGAGTTCAATTTCTCGCACGTCCGGGGGGCGTCATCTTTGTAGGTAGGTACAGAGAACACGTGTATGATCTGGGTTGCCCCTTCCCTCGCTCCCTCGCTGTATGCCTGACCCATGGGTGCTGTGGACGTTTTTCAGGTGAGAAAAATCGTGGACGACGAACAAGTGAGTCACGTCAACCCGAACATCATCCAGCAACCTAACATCTCGGCGAAAAAGATCACCAAGATGTGGTCTGCGGCAAAGGCGAAATGGAACACGCCTAATGCCAACGGAAGAAGAGTGAATCCGGCAACAACCAGCCATGGCTGTCATTTTGCCAAGGTAAGAGATGGGTGACGTAGGGCTGGGTATAAAACAGCGTCTGTATTCTCCAGGAACCTTGGGCGATTTTGTGGCCGTGGCGTCTATTGCGCCGATCGTACTTCAGCGTGTAAGTGCTGCTACGGTCGGAGTTTTGATATTGCACTTGGAGTTGTCGACAGTGTTGTAAAACGTACTCCCGGGATGACGTCCACCTCGAGGCTTGATTGAAAAGGATTGTCTGCACCATGAACTTTTATCGTGTATTTTGAAGCAAGACCAAACACCTTTCCGATTGCTCCATACAGACCCTCCCCGCCCGTGCTTTGCGCTTTTTTTTTTTTTTTACAGGGGACACGGACACGTACATTCTCGGTTGCGCAATCGAGAAATACCCCGAGCTTGATCAAGTGTGCAACAATCTCCTCCCGGAGGACGCTCAGCGAGAGGACGACGGAACCGGAGAGGGCGATGGCTGTACAGGCGGTGCCGAGCGCCGGGCGGCCGCCAAGCGGGAGGACGCGAGGCTCTACGAGCAGAGCAGGCGGGGGACGAAGAAGAAAATGAAGGGGGGAAGGCAGAGCGTGGCAGAGGCTACGTCCGTTGCCATGAAAACCGCACACTTAGATAATCAGCCGCACCTGCCACGTGGCGGATCGGAGAAATCTGAGTGGCGACTGGAACAAGAGGAAGAGGAAAGCAAGTCTGCTGCCCTCGATACCAAGGTTGCTGAATACGCTCTGCAGAAAGCAATGTGCGCCGACCACCAGAATTATTCGGAGCAGATTGTGGAAGAGAAGGAAAAAAAGCGGCCGGGTTGCCAGACGAGAGTAGAATTCATGAAACAAATGGTAGCAAAGCTCGAGAAGGAGATGTTTGGCGGCCAATACCACCCACATGCACTGCTGGACTTGCTTCCGTGCAATCGTCGAAGTGGAAGCGTGTGGGCGTGTGCTCCTGTTATGCAGGAGTCACCATTTTTTTTCGTAGCGTTAAGCACCGAGGATACGTGCGACTATGCAAAGACTTGTGAGTTTGGTTGGCAACAACAATTGAGAGGATGCCTTGAGGCAACAAAGGAGTATGAAGGATAACTTGTGATTGAAGAACGCCGAGACCGTTGTGGTCCACGGGCAAGCTGCTGTGCAGGCAGTAAACGAACACGATGGTGTTTTTTTTATTCCCACTCTCACGGCAAGGCTTGCTTGTTGCGAGGGCAGTGGCTATTTTTGTTGTTGTGGTTTCGGGGGGGGGGGGGGGGGGGG
>CACKRE030004094.1:52511-71445 GCA_902602495.3 Ectocarpus sp. CCAP 1310/34
CCTCTCCGACGCCGCCCAGGAGCAGCTGTCCATGTACGACAAGGGCCTCTACCTTGAGCCCGACTGCGTCAATGGCGCGTCCCCCATGCCCGTCCACTGCAACTACATGGGTCTGGGCCAGGAGTGCCGCGGCTGCTTCATGGTTAGTTTTCGTTGCGAGAAACGTTTGTTTTGCAGAAAATGCCACGTGACGCAGTCAAAAGAAAAGACAGGACAAAGAAATCGCCGTCGTCAGAGGGGATCGTGGCGGGATGTGTTTTTGCCCTCTAGCAGAGGAGATTGAGTGACTCTCAGCGGCAACAGAAAAACCTACTCCCTTCTTTCAAATCTATTTCTTAATAGAAACAACACAACCAACCCGTTCCGTCGGTCTCTATCATCCATAATGAGTCCAGGAAATAACAGCGATGAATTCACAGTGTAATGCTTGATGCATATTCATTGGTGGGGCTCTTGTGGTAAGTAAGTTGTTTTCCAATCCAACATTCATTTTCGCCCTGCCAGGAAGCCCAAAAGAGCTCTGCGTGGATGCATACGTTAGTTGGTTGCATTATGAACCTTGAGAACCAGCAAGGCAACCTCCGATGCACGATTGCCCTCCGCGACAGCATGTACACAATCAATCGTACCGAATTTTCTACCCCACCCAGTACATAGTTTTTTTTCATCTCTTGCCCATCTCCCTCTATCGGTACGCGATTGATTGCCCGTCGCGCTTTTTCCATTTCAGACCTGCGACGGCGCCACCAGGTACCTCGATGATTTCGCTGAGGAAATCTCCGTGTGGGTGAGTCGATCGACGGTGTATGTATCGCGAGAAGGTTGTGGCTTCCTTGTTTCTTTGTTGATTGCAATTAGTTCTGTGAAGCAACATGTTTTGTACAGAGTAATGTATTGCTCCAGTGGGTTCCCTGAAGACTGCGAGGACGCCGATCGATGCAAACAAAGCCAATGAACATTCAACCGGACAAAGGAACAACGGGAGAAAAATCCTTCGAAGCCAAACCCTCATACAATGAATGCTGGCCTTTAGAGAGTCTATCCCGGATGGATGGAGATATATTTACCTCTGGGTCACCAGGTTTCGATTAACCTGCCGTAGTACGGAAGCGTGTTTCCCCGTCGGTTGAGTTTGGACCAGATGGAAGTGACAATAGAACGCGAAAAGACACCAAGCTAGGGTAGTTAAGACCCCAGTGTTGAAGTGAATAAAAGTTGGTTGTCTCATCGATCCAACGCCGCAATCATCCACCACGCACGCACGCACGTTCGTCCACGTCTCGGAGGCATGCAAAAAAATTGCAAACTAACAAGCAACAAGTTTATTTTTTGCTCCTTTGTTTGCTTTGCCTTTTGTTCCACCTGCTGCATGCATGCAAAACGTTGTCCGAAACAGGGTGTAGACGCGATCGTCCACTTCTGCCCCGACGCTGAGGTGGAACTCCTGGAGGAATGCTAGTTGGGCACATCGTTCGGCAAAGAAAGTTGCAACCTCGTCGGGATCTTGTAACTTCTTAGCAGACTTTCGTTGACCATCTGTTGTTTCGACGCTGATTGATTGTATCATCTACCGTTCGTTCCTACTAGTAGTCTGGAAATGGTTTCCTCCTGTTTGTGCGTGTGCGCGCGCACTGACTGCTGTGCTGCCAAGTCTAAAGTGTTTGTGGCCCTCTCTTTCATTGGTTTTGGCGGCTTTGTGCGGGCGGACTGTTTGCGGTGAAACGAGGGAGAGAACGTCGTCCTTTTTTCTTCGACGTGCCAGGTTTCGTTCGAGCTCCCTCTTGTTTGTTTGTCTTGTCGAATGAGATGTCGCACGTTCGAGTCGGAAGCTGTACAATTGGACTTGTTTTTTAGGCGGTAGATTTATTTTTTTCGCTCTGTTTGGCGTGATGCTCGCGTTTGAAACATGTATTCATAGAGGAAATCGATATTTATCTCGGACCACGCTTTTGTTGCTCTAGACGCTGCCAGCAAAATATATTGGCCAAACCCTGCGGTTGTAGGCAAGCAGGCGGGTCTCGAAAAGAGGTGAACTTGACAACGATTTCGAGAGAAGACAAGAATGAACGCAAGTTTTGAGCGCCGTTCGTGCGCGCGTTTTCGTTGTCGAGGCCTGCGATGAGGATAGCGTTGGAAGAGAGACTGCTTCCTCGTGGGCGTACAACCGACCTACGGCTTCACTCAAAGTGTTTTTCGCAAGAACGCACCACCTAGATCCGGGTGCCTTTAGAAAGAGAAAAAACTGAAGGCCGTCGAATCCCCGCAGTTAATTGCGACGTTCATCTACAAACACTGCTCACGCTCGAGCGCGCCGACGAAACAGTGCCTGCCGCGAACCTTCTCTTACCCGCAAATGGTGCAGGAATTGAAAACGATTCGAGCGTCCAACTAGGCAAACGTCTGAAGCCGGACTTCCCGCCGTTTACAATATTGTCGGGGTACAGCGTCGTCCCATTCCGTGCTGTGGACGTTTTATCTATCCCCAACATTCTCTAGCTTGAACCTCCCCCCGGTTCAGGCAACACACACCGGCGTATAGGAAATAACAGGCTTCCTCACACGGTAATACCGGGATGATACCCTTCAGTGTATCAACTGCATTGCGACATCCAAGTTCCAACCTCTAAACGACCTCAACTCTGAGCGACCTCAAAACACCCCACGGCATCCACAAACAAACAAACGAAAACATTCTTACATAGGTTGCGCACCGCCTATAACACCTCAGCACGCAATATTGTCGGGGTACAGCGTCGTCCCATTCCGTGCTGTGGACGTTTTATCTATCCCCAACATTCTCTAGCTTGAACCTCCCCCCGGTTCAGGCAACACACACCGGCGTATAGGAAATAACAGGCTTCCTCACACGGTAATACCGGGATGATACCCTTCAGTGTATCAACTGCATTGCGACATCCAAGTTCCAACCTCTAAACGACCTCAACTCTGAGCGACCTCAAAACACCCCACGGCATCCACAAACAAACAAACGAAAACATTCTTACATAGGTTGCGCACCGCCTAACACCTCAGCACGTAAAGAACAAAGACATTCTACAAAAAAGAGTTATGACACAAAAATTCTGCAAAACTTCCGTTCTTATGAGTCGATCCCAATCCTCGTCTTTTCTGTCGGGGACTCAGAAAAACGATCGCATTTTTTTCGGCCATCCATGTCGGTCGCACCCCTGGAATCGGCCGCAAATAACCAGGCTGAAAATACGCACAAAGTATATTACATTACTACCCTCCTGTGAGTCGATTGCAACCCTTCTCTCTCTGTCGGGGACCTAACAACGGCTGATTGTCTTCGGGCTTGTCCGCCGCAGCCCAGGAGGAGGAGTCGGTCGTAAACCATCACGTTGAAGAAAGAGCGTCGTCAGTCGCGGCATTCCGCCAGGTCGCTCACCTCAGACTGCGGGCAGAAGTTGATGACAGCGTCCTCGCCCTGTGTGTTTTGGGTTCATTCATGTTGTTGGTAGTAAGGCAGCAGGCGCAGAGGTCAAGCCTGGTGTTGTATTGCACGTACATATGCATATCTCAGTGGCAGGAGGTGGCTGACTAAAAAATGTTGCCTGCCTAGTCTATGATGCATTTGTAACGGCGATTCTACAGTACGTATGTGGACGCGACGAGGTGCGTGCGCAGGAAATCGGACAACAACACCATGAGAAAACGTTCGCTTTCGTTAGCGCATGTTATCATGTATTATTTGTAGTCTCATCATTAATCGAAAGGAGACTTTCGTTTTGCCGAGCATCTATCTTAAAATTACCTTGACGTGGGCCAATGCCTACAAACATGCGTGAATCACGGGTAGTCTAGATCGTGTCAGCCTGAGATTCGTTTTATCTCTCTCCAGGTGCAGGCAGTGCAGGACTGGAGCAGTGCAGCAAGCGGCAGCAGTGCACATCTCTCACCCCGATGAAGTTCTCAGTACTTTTGAAATACACGCCTGCGACGACAGCGTCAGATGAACGAATCGAACTACACGGATGCAACCAGGAATACAACAACAACGATTGCCCTCAACAGGCCTTTCAAGCTGATTGACTCACATACTCTTGGATGTGTTCGGTCTTGTCTTCGATGTACGTGAGCGCACCAGCGCAGGTCTGAAACAACCACGATACCGGACAGGGAGGCGCGGGCGCGGTGAGAACGGCCGGCCGTGATTGTTGAATCACGTACGTTATTATTAGAGCCGTATTCCGAGCGATTCTTTGACTGTCGGCATGCGGATGGATGCAAATAGTCGCACCGGGGACGGATATATTCGCTCGCCAAATAGTGTACCTTGACAGTATTTCACCATGAAAACGCGCGATATCAACAACTATAACTCACCAGGAAGCACCCGCGGCACTCCTGGCCCAGGCCCATGTAGTTGCAGCCGAGGGGAAGCGGGGTGGAATCGTTGACGCAGTCATCTTCGAGGTACATGTCGTTTTCGTACAGGTTTAGCTGCTGCTGGTCCACGTCGTTGAGGCTGTCCCTGCTGCAAGACTGTGCGCCGCCTGTTGTTTGTTTTTCCACGAGAGTTACGAGTGAACGAGGGCGGGGGTCGTACGAAGCATTACAAACTACCGCTGTCCTTCGGATGAAATTTTGGAAAGAAGCTGAAGAGCAATGGAACGGGGAGGGTGGAGTCCTGCCGGCTTGATGCGCAGTCGAAGAAACATGAGCAGGGTGCAGTACGTGCGCGGAGGCCACTGGTTGGGGGCTTCATCGCGCACCGTGAAAAAGAATCTTTGCGACCGGGAGACTTCTTGCTCGCGTCAGAATTGGGCACAGAATGCCGTTTGCTTCTCGAAGGAAGACTAGAAAACTGATCGCATAGATTACTTCCGGGTGCTTGAAGGGGGGAGGGAAGAGGGTCGCTGGGGTACCTGTGACCAGGCCGTGTTTCATCTGATCTGCAACGCGCCAACGCTCCCGCGGTGGGCATGACACGTCGTAGGACTACCGTGGGCTTCTTGACGTTGTTTTTATCCATTACCAGGCAGAGAGTGCGAGCGCGAGACCAGATATACGGTAGTCAAACGACATACCACCGAAATAAGCAACAGGTCCCAGGTCGACGTATCTCGACGTACACCCGCAGCCGTCTGACGGTATCACGCGCTTGCGGTATCACGCTACGGGCTGGAAAACTCACCATCGTCGGAAGCGGGCGCCACGATGTCCTCGATCGAGTCGTCGTCTAGAGGATGAGAGAACAAATAAGTGAACGGTACCAGCAGTCACAAGAATGTCTCCGTCAGGGCGGGATTGTAGAGAGAGGAGTCGACGCTTAGTTTTGAGGATAATAGAAAGAAGCACACGTGGACGATCCACAGCCACGACGCTAGCGAGCACTACTACTGCCGTAACTCAGATGTTACATGCATGCACGCGAACCACGACGAGGAAGAAGCATTCAATAAGGCGCCGTGCGTTGCCGACCTCGCGCTTTCATCCGTTCATTCGTGTGCGAACATCGCCTGGTACCTCAAGTTAAATTTGAAGGTTTCACTGCAGCACCTACTACCCGAATTATTCTCCGATCCAAAGGATGAAACCGCAACACTAAAGCACGAAAGTGGTGTGTCGGGCACACGCCCGACCGCCCGCCTAGAAGGAAACCGAAGAGGATAATGCTTACCGCTTTCAATGAAGCAGGGGGCCATGCCGGTGGCAGAGCACGACTCGCCGTCATCAACGATTCTGTGGACAAAGAAAAATGTTGATATCGTCGGTGGTGGAATGGGCGCCGGTGGGAGGTTAACGGTCGAACCACAATACTGGTACAAGGTCTCCAGCACAGACAAATTTAACGATCCTGGCGAAACTAGATCGCAGTATTCGATCGGGCTCGACCACAAACACCTCTCTCCCCTTCTCTGTCAATGTCCTGAATATCAAGTCCCACTGACCACCGTTCTCCATACCATTCATGGAAACACAGAGGTGGGGAAAGGGAGAAAAATGACGGAGCGAGAAATTCGTACTCACTCGTTGGAACAGCAGTAGGAAGCATCGAGGCCATACGCCTCGCCGAACTTGGAGCACCCGACCCCTCCGCAGGTTCCGCATCGCACATCGCAACACGCCTTTTGGTTTGAGGACTCAATGCCGACCACACCGTAGCTGGCGCACATGGCCGTACCCTCGCCTGTTATTTGGAGGGGGGATGAGGCCCGGGGAACAGGTTTCGGATTAGTCAAGGTCATTCAGTCGTTTTTGGACTAATAATGTGTGGTCTCTCAGTTCGTTGGAGTCAACCCACGGGATAAGCCTGCAGCACGGTCACTCGAGACGCTGCCGCTGTGCGATGGTACATTGAACGAGCTAAACGTAGCGCCGACAAGTAAGTACGTCGCTTCCTCCATCTCTGAGACGTGCATATAACGTTTCGTGGCACTATGCCCTCAACCTTTCGGTACACTTACCTGATTTGTCGGTGGATTCGTCGGTGGATTCATCCTTTGATTCGTCCTTCGACTCGTCCTTCGACTCGTAGTCCCATTCGTCGTCTAGAGGATGATACAAGAAACAAGGGAATCGCAACCGCGACAAGTGTTGTGTCTCCATCAGGGCTGGATGGTGAAGAGAGGGTGGTTCGATGCTTACAATAGCGTGAGGAACGCAGTGAAAGCGAGGACTGACTGTCTGTGTACAGATAACGTCGGTAGGAGGGCTACCTACAATTGGTTGTGACTCAGACGTCACATGCACACGAAATCCGGACCGTCGGTCTAGAAGGAAACCTAAGAGAATAATGCTTACCGCTGTCGATGTAGCAAGGGGCCATCCCGGTGGCAGCGCAGGACTCGCCCTGTTTAACGATGCTGCAACAAAAGTTCGTTGATGTCGTCGGTGGTGGAATTGGCGCAGGGGGAGAGGTTAGCGATTGCACCACGTACTGTACAAGGTCTCCAGCAAAGTGCAAGATCTGACGGTGCTGGAAACACTACCGTAGATCGCGGTATTCGATCGGGCTCGACCACAAACACCTCTCTCCCCTTCTCTATCAACGTCCAGAATAACCCGTCCCACTGACCACCCTTCTCCATACCATTCATGGAATCACAAAAGGGGGCGGGGGATAGAGAAAAAATTGTGAGCGAGAAATTCGTACTTACTCGTTGGAACAACATTCGTAAGCACCGAGGCCATACGCCTCGCCGAACTTGGAGCACCCGACCCCCCCGCAGGCTCCGCATCGCACATCGCAACACGCCTTTTGGTTCGAGGACTCAATGCCGACTACACCGTAGCTGGCGCACGTGGTCGAACCCTCGCCTGTTGATCGGAGGGGGCATGTCCATGACGGGGTTGTATTCAACGCTGGGAAGCCCTGCAACACGGTTCGCACATTTCTAAGACGTGAGATGGAACGTTTCAACGCACCACACTATGCCCCAAACATTCCGCACACTTACCGGATTCGTCGATCGATTCGTCCTTCGAGTCGTCGCTCGAGTCGTCGCTCGAGTCGTCGTCTAGAGGACGAGACAAGAGACAAGGGAATCGCAAGACAAGGTTGTTAGTGTGTGTCTCCATCAGAGATGGTGATGAGAGGATACGACGCTTGTCATAGTTCGAGGAACGAAAGGAGAACAAGGACTGTACAGACAGCATCATCCTCGTGATTGAGGACTACGGTGTCGACTCAGATGTCACATGAACACGAAAAGCGGAACTGCATGAGGCGTCACGATCAAATGTCAAAGTCAGGGGAGATCCGCTAACAATCAAGGTGACTAACGTCTGGCGAGCGCAGTTTGTGGAGCGGCGTGTCGCGCACAAAGCCCGACCGCCTGCCTAGAAGGTAACCGAGCGAGAAAATGCTTACCGCTGTCGATGTAGCAAGGGGCCATCCCGGTGTCAGCGCATGACTCGCCGTCATCAGTGATGCTGCAACAAAAAATCGTAGATACCGTCGATGGTGGCATGGACGCAGGGGGAGAGGTTAGCGGTCGCCCCGCAGTATTGGTGCCATGTCTACAGCATCGGTAGAGCAAGACTTGACGATTCTGGCGACACTGGATCGCGGTAGTATTCTATAGGGCTCGACCATTAGCACCTTTCATTCTTTCCCCATCGAATTCCTGTAATATACATCACACTGACCACAGTTCTCCGTACCACCCATGGAATCACTAAGGGGCGGGCGCGGGGGGGGCTACTAGAAACTGAGCGGGAAATGCATGCTCACGTGCTTGTACAGCAGTAGGATTCACCGAGACCGTACTCCTCGCCGAACTTGGAGCACCCGACCCCCCCGCAGGTTCCGCATCGCACATCGCAACACACTTTCTTGTTCGAGGACTCAATGCCGACGACACCGTGGCTGGCGCAGGTGGGAGTACCCTCGCCTGTTATTCGGAGGGGGGATGAGGCCCGGAGAGCGTGCGGATTAGGTTATTTCGTGTTTATATGTGGTACCTCAGCGTCACGTTTTTTTCGGCATGCTGTGCGCTGACATGCAACGCTATTATTACAGATATGTGCGATCTCACCGCGTTCCATCGTTTATCGAGAGCATCGAGAGTCCGCTGGTCGCTCCGTGTCATCACATGTACTACAGAACCCGTCTGTCTTGAAGGACCACCCACCTTACACTGTCCCAGGATTGTGGTGTATGTATGTGCCGAAGTCGTTGTAGTCAAGATCAAGGTTACGAAACTCAAGACTGGTTGTTGGATTTGACCGATGGATGTAGAGGCCGACCGTGCGCGCGCCCATTCCGCCGCACTCGCTTATTCCCTGCCTTACACTATTCCTTCCTTTGAGTCTCTTTTGGGCCGCAAGCAAGCGTACATACACTCAGACATACACCAGCATGAACACAGGGGAGTCCTCTTGCGCATTAGCATCTGACTGCAAGCTTTGTCGTACTTGCTCAACACGGGCTGCACGAGTTAAGGCCCCGCCCCTATGCGATGGTACAACATTGAACGGGTTTGTTCATCCCATAGGACAGACGTGTTACGGGGATTCGGGCACGGCTTGAGGTATATATCCTTTAGTCGCGCTACAACATTGCCCCTTTCATTCATTACACTTACCGGATCCATCGCTCGAATCATCGCTCGAATCATCGCTGGAATCGTCGCTGGAGTCGTCGCTGGAGTCGTCGCTGGAGTCATCACTGGATTCCTCGGCGCAAACGTCGGAGCAAACAGAATTCGCGGAGGCACACGCGCGCTCATATTTGCCGCACAGGATGCCTACCGAGAGGGCCCCGTCTCTGCCGAGGCAGGAACGGTCGACCGTGCTGCAGAACTTTGGTAGACCTGAGCGACAGACGACCTGCAAAGTGGCGGTGCAGTCGCTACAGCTGCGGTAGGTGGGGAAGTCGGTCGGCTTTGGCTCGCTTTTGTTGAGGTCCTTCCTTGGTTCCGAAGGCGTGGACGTGAACTTGATTGAACCGTCCTCCTTGTCTTCACGGTCCTTGTACTGCTCTCTCCCCGCCTTGAAGTACCGAACGTCGCCGTCCAGGGTGAACCTGTAGCTCGAGCCAGTGAGGAACGTGTCCCAGAAGTACACCCGGTACGGAGTGGCACGCCCATCGTCGAAGTGGCTGATCTTAAAGGTGTGCCCTCCCTCCGGGATTTGGATCTGCTGCTGTTTGGCAGTTTTTGCCATCGTCGCGGAGCCGGGTACTAGCAGTCCCAAGAGAGCCGACACAATCGTGAAAGACCTCATGTTTGTTGCGGGTGTTCGTCTCGTGGTGGATGTGTGTTTGAGCTATACCTGAAAATCAGGAAAACGCCCAAAGCACAAGCGGAAACGAGACCCGCGCGCATGGTTCGGCATGCGGCCGCAAACACACACGTTGTTAGGGAATCTTCATGTCTTGATATAATAGCAGCTAACTGCGTTGATTGTTGTAAGGTGGCGCGCTCAAGTATTGATATTTTTTGTTGTGCCGCAACGTCGCGATTTGGTTGAGTCCGTACGTACGTCGAATAATCAATGAAGGGTACAATTGTACGTTGATGAAGGTACATGGTGCCGATGCGTGTTTGTATTTTTTTTTTCCGAATTAGATGCCATTGTCAACTTCAGCACCGACCAACCCCCCCCAGCACGTGCAGCATGAATGCATACGGAAGTAGATGCGGATTGCGGCAATCTAATCTCGTGACCCTCCCGATATTGATTGTTTTCAACGATCATCCGGCTGTCAAGACATCAAAAAATGTTCTATCTCAACTCTACAGATATCGTGAGTACGATATAAATCTTCAGGTGCTCGTGAACTTCCGACTGCGACGTTGGTTTTTACTCTTCGTCGTGTCGTCTTCTTTGCGGACGGGAGGTGGACACCCAAAGGCGCGTTTGCCGCATGATAGAAGTGCTTCGAAGTACATCGGAACATATTAATTGTGTTCCACCGAGAACGGTCACCGCTTTCACTGACGGCTGCTAGAGACCAGCATTCTCCTGAATCAATCGGTGCCAGTTCATCACAAAGCAAGACGGCGGCAATTGGCCCATCTCCGATGCGCGGAAGAGGAGTACGGTGATGATGCTATCGGTACTTCTGGTTCGGTGTTGCAAGCTTACCAACCTGCCGCCATACACAGTGCCGCGCCGGCACAATAACGTGACCTTTTCGCCCAAATCCAGGCTGCTACAACCACCGCCGCTGTTGCCTACTGGTTGGTAAGGATTTGTTATCAGGAGGAGCATCTGCGGGCTAGGACAACTCTGTGAAGTTGCCCTTCCTCATGTCGTGGTGGCTGGACAAACTATTCTGGGTACACGGTGAGGATGAACGTTGGGCAGGCGTCTCGAAGTACCTGTGCGCCAACAATGTGAACGGAGTAGGCATACTTTACGATGGAATCTAAATCAACACGTAGACTACGCGTGCTCAGTGTGGACTACTGCTGTATGACGTATCGTGTCGCGTGTGGTGCTTCCGCCTCACTCGTCGATTGTCAGTCAGACTCATGACCCACTCACCTGCTCCCAAGCCTTGATTGCGATCGCGGGTGATTTTGGTGTGGTGATACTGTGGGAATGGTGTGGGGTGGCGCGATCACTCTCGTCACGATCACTCTTGTCATCAATCGCTCAACGCTCAACGCGTCAACGAACCATTTGGAAATCAAAATACATGCAGATTGCAGATTGCGCCGAAACACCACATGTTGTACCGCATTTTCGCATCACGTTCCGCCGAACCGTCACATTTGTATCCGTATCAAGGTATCCAGTATCCAGCAGGTTCCTCTCTCTCAACCTTCTATGCTGTACAGCTGCACAGAATCCATTCAATGCATATCCCTTTGAACGGGGTGTTTTCGTACTATCTCGAACGCGTAGTATTTACTTTGATTTGGTGGCAGGTACTTCACACAAGGCATTAGGTAGGTGCCGTTCTTTTTTTCATTCACGTTCGTAACACACATTCATTGCTTGCAGCTCCAAGCTTCTGTTTTTCGTGATATGTGCCCATGAAGGTCCCCCCGAAATCACTCACAATCTTGCTTCAATGGTAGTCACCGATCATCTTACGTACACGGCCAGGCAGAAAATGCTACATTAACTTTTTTTTAGGGTGTCTCAAACCTTATCATGTCAGCACGCTGTTCGCGTTGTTCGTCAATCGTTCTCCCCGCACCCGAATGTTTTCTTCACTACCCGTGCATCCCTCGCGTTGCAAGCACCGCAGGAGGAGGGTTGGATATACAGTTGGCGCCCGCAGTTAAGAAATATTTTGTTAAGAAATTGAGGCTCACTTGTTCACGAAAAATTTGAAAATAGGGTTAACATAGCTCAATCTGGGTCACACAATAAGAAATGTCTCAATAAGAACACAGCGGTGACCGCTGCCCTACTACATAAGAAACGAGGGTTTACGGGGGAGTGTGTCGAATAAGAAACAACCCCATAGCTCTCTCGCTCTTTCCCCCTCTCCCCCGACCCCCCCCTCCCATAGTGAAGCGTGGGGTTCTCGTGAAACTCGGGTTGGGTTGGTTCGGAGGGTTAATTAGTCGCAGTTCTCACCCCGCTTCGTGGCAGGAGTACGACTACCGCGTTATCCTGCACTGTGACGAAAGCACGCGTAAATTTAGCATGAAGATGCCGTTGGAGTCGTACAGCACGGATGAAGACGTCGCAATTGGGGCGTGGGTTCTCCTAGAGGTAGACCCAAAGGAAGGGAGCAGGAGGCGCAAAAGGGTGACAACCCCCAATGTTCGCCTCACGGAGCTTGCAACATAATGACGGGGTAGTTTTCGTTGTTGGCACGTCAGCGTGCGGGTGGGGCATCATGCGGTGTTTATGCATTTGTTGAGTTTCAGCCCTCACTCATGAGGGGGGTACAGGACCTTGTAGCGATAGCGAGACGTTGCCGCTGGATACATTTCGCTTCTAGGGAGTGGCCTTACGTGCAGCCGTCGGTAGTGAGAATCGGGGATGAGTACGGGGGTCGAGGAAAGCAGTGCAAATCATTTGAATATTTGGAACGTTGTGTGGTATGCAAGCAGAGACGTAGGAAATTGCCGATTAAAGAAATTCAGCAGGGTTTTGCTGCACGAACAAATAAGAAACTTGAAAAAAGAAACTGAACGACATACGCTGAGTTTATAGCCCACATTAAGAATTCGAGGCTGGACCCGAAATAAGCGTTTCTTAACTGCAGGGGCCAACTGTAAGAAACACTCAAAAAAATATTGAGCTTCCTCCTTCCTGTTTGACTCCCGGCTGACAGATACTCTACTCTCGAGCGACCGAAGACTGATACGTGTTGTAGCCTTGGGGGCAAGGATAGAAGGGATGAAGACACATAGCCATTACTATGTCTCACACCCATTCAACGAGTTATCGCTGCAACGCGGTAGGAAACAATGTATCGAGACGTTTCCCGCTTCCCAGTAATTCCGTGGTCACAATCCCACTACCCAAAGAGGGGTACACATTCTACAACGAAAAAAAACAAAAGGTTGAATTTCCGTTCTTGTACTCAACTCCAAGCACAATTTCCGTATATATACATCGTGACACATCCCCTTCGCCGCTGGTAAATGCAATGCGCATCGGCACAGCACATCTGCCATCACTGCCGGCATGCTACGGCGAACACGTGCCACCACCGCCGTAGAAAAATGCTGTAAGTAGGCGAACAACCACAACCAGGCCTTGTCTCGCCGGCGTCGAACAGACTGAAAAGCGACCAAAACAAAATACAGATACATGCGCACACACATACATCCCATCACATACCGAAAACTCGGGGCGACAAGCAATGGGGGGGGAAGCCTACGCCCCCCGCGACACGCCATTTTCTGTACACATGGTAGATCGCGGAAGGCTAACAGAATGTGGCCGAAACGAAAATAGAGAAGGTTCTTTAACTAGAAATATCACACAATGGGTGATACACGGAGCAGTGAGGATCCCGGCGCGTGTGTGGAATTGCTCAACTATTAACTAACGGGCCACAATGCGGGGGGGGGCGGGGCATTCTTGAGTCGCCTGCGACGTCCTTCTTGGCAAAAATGGGACCCAAAACAGTCTCCCCCTGGATGATTTTGCGGCACCCCCGGGATACTCTTCAGTCACGTTTTCCTCACACTATTAGGCAGACCGGCCCAGCATGGCGGGGGGGGGGGTACTCATAGACGTGCATGCCGTAGTCGTTAGACCATGGACCTCGCATCCCTACAAAGCCGGGACGGAGCACGCCGGGTTCTCACCGGACCAGGCTCTCACATCACCAAGCGCGAAGCGCCGTGAGATATTCGGCGAGTCGCATGAAGGGTGCGCTGCATCCTGCTAAGGGTGTTCGGCATCTTGTGCTTACTTCCTTGCATACGGATGACAGCGCGATATGACTTAACTTATTTTCTGGTGCTTCACTTCCAGAGACAGTTGTATGCACTGTGTAACTGCCTCGAGCGTGCTTCACCATTTCAACACAACGTGGTGCGATCATCCCCCTTGCGCGGAGTGAGGGTTCTCCACCCCGCACAACATAATCTACTCGACCACCATTATGGTTACCGCCAACAAAAAAACAGAGGTAAAAAAAAAAAAAAACGGTGTCCTGGTTGCCGAGTTCACGAAGTGAATTGGCTTGTTTTACAACGTCATTGCCAAGCGACGAAAACCCAATCCCGATGGCAAGCACCGGGCGGGGGGCGCAAAATCAAACACGCCAAACAAACCGCGATAGAAGGCCTGAACGGGGGCGGCGGGGGGTGGCAAACGGCAAACGGCAGCACAGCTGTGTTTTGCGGCACTACAAGAAGTATTTCTACAAATGTATTGAGGCACAGCAGTAACCGACAACTGCGCCACATGCACAAAAAAAACAACCCCAACTACCGGGCAAACGGTGGTCATTACAATGCTGATTTCATAATAGCAAACCCAGCCATGAAACTACCGACCGATCAAGCCATTTTCCGCCGGCCAAACGCAACCCCCCCAGAAAGAACACATACGGCACAGACTTTGGATACACGTAGCGCCGCCCCCCCATCAATAAAAGGGCGACTAATTCCACCCTTCCCACCCATCCTCGCCATCCCCCTCGCCGCTTCCGCCCCCGCCCTCTCTGCGCGACCGCCCGCCACCCGGGGACAGGGAAGCCTCGGACCTCCCCCCAGCAATGCCGCTGGCGCGTCCACCGCCGCCGTCACCCTCGACGCTCCCGCGGCTGGCGCCCCGGGATCGCGGAGTTCCGCCGTCACCGGAAGGGGACGATGCCGACAGGGGGGGGTCCACGACCACCCCCGAGCTGCTGGTGTTGACGCTGGCCCCGCAGCTGTCGTCCTCGTCCTCCCCCCACCCGTCGGTGTCCTCTCCGCCGCCGCCGCCGCCGCCGATGTCTGACGGGATGCAACAAAAAATCAAAAACGGCGTGCATATATATTATGCGGTGGTTCCCATCGGTAGCGTAAAACGGCGGACCGAGGAAAGACGTGAGTGTGAGTTTCGTTGACCACGTGAACCGACTGATCAATCAACAGACGTCAGTGTCAACCGGGGGAAAAACAACGAAAGATCTTTTAAGATCCCCTTGAGTGTCACGGGCTTTCCGTCTATTGTACTTCTCCGCTTTTAGATGGCAGCGAGGTCCTCCTTCGCAGCTCCTTCTGACACGGACGCCGGCGCAGGCAATCTCGGCAGAAGACCCTTTGATAGGCTTGAGTAGAGTGCTCGTATCGTGTACCCTTGAGTCGGGTACATCAGTGTGTTGGATATTGCGCCAGTGACGAGGGAGTCTCGCCTGCCGCTTGCTACATCATGGCATGGGTTCTCCAGGATGAGGGGTGGCAAGGGACAGAGAGGAAGGAGAGTGCCACACACACAGACTGACGGGTGTCATTGGGGGCACCGTAACTCATCCAATATATACCATACTGGGTCTGTCCCTTCTTGAAAACATAGAGCCGTCCGTACCCGACTCTGACTAAAAGTACATGTTAGGTGAACAAGCAAGAACACCCCCGCCCGTTCGTACATGTCAATGTGTTTTAGAGTACTAGCATCGACGGCGCTAACCGGCTCACCGATGAATAGACGTCAGTCTCAAAGCTGCCCAACACACGGAAAATACAGCACTTCAACAGGCTATGAGCTGGCACCCTGTCAGGGGGCATGTCCTGGGGGAGGCTAAGCTACTCTCTGGAGTAGAGACACAAAAGGAATCTAGCAACAGAATGTGTGTGTGCGTGTTAGGCAACGGGGGGTAATAGGGTTGAGTGCGGCATCATAGTCTTGAGCGGAAAAACTCAAATCAATAGGCGATCATGACCATAAAGAAGGGTTGCCATCCACCCTGCCACGAGCCACGCGGTGACGAAGCCAGACCGATCTTCCAACCCAACACACGATCGACTCAAAACTGCTTCGTACAGAAGGCTTACTGACTTCTTGAGATCGAAATTCGAAATAAACAAACCAAACAGCACCCAGTGACGCGTATGACCAGCAGGCGCTCCATTCTCACAAGGGAGTTTAGGCCGCGTTCAATGTCAAACTTGCTCGACCGAGGGCGAGGACAAGCAAGAAATCCGACCGGAACAATACAAGTCATAATGGATGATATCGCGTCACAAACCCCGGTACATACCAGTGCGAGCGGCGATTTCCCCGCGCCGGGACACTGCGCCGGTCATCGGTCCTCGTGCACTCGCCGCCGCCGCCGCCGCGGAAGCCCGAGGCTGCGCGGCAGCGGCTTGAAGCACCCGGATCTCCTCCCTAGGGGAAGAAAAACAAAAAGTTAGGGATGAGATGGGAGGGCGGAGGGCGGATGAGTGGGTCAAAGTGTTACGTGACAGGCCTACACAAATTTTGAACAACGCTGCAAACAAACACCCACGATCTACTCACCTATCAGGCTCGGCGCATACACCAGCACACACATAGAGAGCGAGCGAGGGGGAGTCCAATGACTACAACAGAAACCTTTTTACCATTTCGTTTCCCGCTGCAAACATTCCGCAAACACAGACCCCTTTTACATCGGTCAGCCGGTCAGCGCGGTCAATTCCACAAAACGAAAAAAACACACACATGCACCAACACACACAGAGCAGTCACACAAGGGCGTACCGAAATAATGTTAGAACCAAAAGACGCGAGTGAGCACACCGCACACCACACAAAAAAACACACACACACACACACACACACACACACACACACACACACACACCGGTCGCCCCGGTGGACTAGTGGGTAGCCTTGCAGCCTGCTAAGGGCCAGGTCATGGGTTGGAGTCCCGACAGAGTGAGTTTTTTCTCGCTAATTAAATCCTGGTCTCCGTTGGAAGCGACGCGCTGCAAAGCTCGTTGTTAGTAAACGTGATCGACTTCACAAGTCGCGAGGGAAGGGATTGCTGTACCCTTCTCGCGATAAAAATTCCTCAGGCAGGAACCGCAGGAGGGGGTCCAACCCACCCCTCCTATGTGACCCCGGTTGGGTCGTCTAGCTGGTAGAAGTGGAGGATAGGGGTCAGAGGGGCAGACGACAGAGTCCAATCATGGAAAAAAACAAACAAACAAAAAAAAACATGCAGTGTGTTTTCAACCACAATGAGACTGACATCTTTTCATTGGTCAGCCGGCTAGCGTGGCGGATGCAAACAGTAAAGACACACGCACACGCACACGAACGCTTCCCAAATAACTGCACCACACACCTGAGCTGCTTGACCACGTCCGCCTTCCGCCTGGCCTCGCCAGCGGCCCTCTCGGCGGCCTCTCGCTCGCACTCCGCCGCCCGGCGTAGGTCCTCCACCTCGGCCCTCAGGGCCGACACCTCTTCCATCGCACCCTTCGATTTGGCCAGCTGCACCCGGAGGGCCTCGAGCTCCTGGTCCTTCCGCTCGACCTGACGGGTGGATGGGGGGGGTGGGGGTCATGTGGGAGTATAAAAGGGCCGGGGGGGGGGGGGGGGGNGGGGGGGGGGGGGGGGGGGGGGGGGGGGGGTACTCATCTTTTTCATGCCTTAGCGGTAAGGACATGGACCAGGCGTCCTCGAGAGGACGAAGCATCGGGCGACGGGAGTACTAGTGTATTATTGCATGCCTTAGCGGTTAGACCATTGACCACGCGTCCTCGAGAGGACGGAGCACGGGAGCAAAAGGAGAAGAAGCAAAGGTCATGACGAAGAATCTCGAATAAGAAGTCGGGACGGGACGGGCTGGTTTGGTGGGTGGGCAGGAGCGGGAACACGAGACCGGCGAGGCACAGGCACGGAAAAGGGTGAAAAAAAAAAAGGTGGTGAATGCTAGTGTCACTCAGCCCACACTCATAGGCACCGCACTCTTTCTCTGCCGAGACCTGGGGGGGGGAAAGCTCCGGCAAAAGAAGAGCCAAAATCAACAGACAAGAGCAGATTTGCATCCGGCCGGCTGACTGTCGTAGTCGTTATTTTTGTTCTTTTACCTCCGCCTTCATTGATGCCTCCAGCTCGGCGCACGCCTCCTCTCTGTCCGCGTCGGCCGAGCTCAGGGCAGCCTCCACCGCTTCGTTTGCCGCCTGCCTGCTCGCCCGAGGATGTACGTTCCGTGGGTGGCGGGGATGCAAAAAAACGCAGCGGGTAGGAAAGGTTTGAACACGGCAGCTGTGATCCATCCATCCAACGCTTGTCACTCTGGCGCAATGCCTGCTGCAAGGCCATACTTACGGCAGCCCAAACGACATGGGCATGCACAAGAGGATTATCCTATTTAACACGCCTACCCAGCGGCACGACAAACTAGGGGTAGTACAGGCAAATTTCGCCACTACGTTAGTCCGAATCTACGGCCTGCCTGCCCTCCCTTCTCTGCATTATCAACATGCGCTTCTCTACTCCGAAGACTCCAGAATATCATGACTACATACATCCCAAACACAGCAGCGTAGCGCCAGCACGCTGTAGCACTGGAACACCATACAACACCCACACGCACACCCAACAAAAATCAGCGCCCACCTCGATGCCACCAGCATAGCCTCGTGCTCCGCCCGCTCCTCGCGGAACGCCTTCTTGAGCCTCGAAAGCTCGGCGGAGGATTCCTCGGCCGCGGCCTCGGCCGCCGCTACCGCCGCCGCCGCCTCTTCCCCCCCCCCCGCCCCTGCTACCGCCTCCTTCCTCTCTCCCGCCGCGGCCCTCGCGGCCGCGTGCGCCCGGACTTCCTTCTCGGCGGCGGCGACGCGCGCTCGGCCCTCCTCCGCCGCCGCCTCCGCCTCCGCCAGCTGCCGCCTCAGTTCTTGCTCCGCGTCCCCCGCGGCGTCGAGGTCGGCGGTAGCTTTGTTGACCGTCTCTTGGTGCTCGCTTTGAAGCTGGCGCAGGCTCGAGCGGAGTTGATCGGCCTGTGTGTGTTTTATCGATGACGATATGGGGTGTGGCAACCAAGGGGACACGTATGCAAGAGAGAAAGGTGGTGTTCGCAAAGTTTTCGTCGCGAGCGGGGGGGGGGGGGGGGGGGGCCAAA
>CACKRE030004094.1:83172-102624 GCA_902602495.3 Ectocarpus sp. CCAP 1310/34
CCCCCCCCCCCCCCGGCTGATGAACGCCTTCGGTGGATTCACAGGGTTGTAGCTGTAGAATAATCGCGGAATTGCTCCCCGGCTCCGCCAGGGAAATTTCGTAGTCTATCCGTGTATCATTCGGTCGATAGCGGTAGTCTTGGTCATGAAGAAGGAAATACGGTGCGTATAGGTACTCTGTACCAGAAGAAGCAGCAGTTTGTAATTTTGTGAGAGGGAGCGTGCGTGCGGAGGGGTAGCCACAGCTGCACTGGTCAGGCGGACGTGAGCGGTGGTGGCAGAGGGTGGCAAGGGCTAGGCCCTTGGGGCGGGGTAAGTTTTGTGTGTGCTCATCTTGGTTATGCAATTGCTGGTTCGAGCACGAGCAAGAACTAGGGTATTGGCCGGTTACGTGCTGGCGCCGACGATATGTTCGGTTTGTTGACGCGCACAACTGCTGTGCTGTACGGTGCCTGTGAGGCAGAGAGAGAGAGAGAGAGAGAGAGAGAGAGAGCTGCTCTGCCTCCTGCCTGTATTATATCCCGGGTCCTGTTCAGTTGAGAGTTTTTTCAACCAATTTGTAGGTTTGAGTACGTCTGCAATGTTGACGGGTGTAGTTTTGTCCGCTATTATGTTGGCGTATGATGTGTGTTTGCGTTTTTATTTTTTATTTTTCTCGTGTCTACTTCTCGGTATCCCCTGGATCGAATGAGGCGGGTTATACTACACAACTAAGAGAAAACAGACTCGGCTTGATCGGAAAGCTTGGAGAGGAGTTTTTGACGAAAATAGTTGCTGATCCATTTCAGCATCACCGTTGATGGGTGGAGGCAATCCATAAAAAGAACCCGCCCTGGTCGATTTTTGTGGTCCATACCCGGTTGTCGGGAAATCAAAAGCCGGAAAGGGGAACAAACACGTTTTTTTTTTCTTAATATCACACAACAAACCCATCTCTATCTATCGACGTATGTCTAAGATTAGCAATGAATCCTTGTTTTCGAACTTTTGCAATGAATACGTTTGCTGGATCCATTCCAAACAAGCCTAGGGTTACCTACACCGGGGTAGGTACCTCTGTTGTTTTTTGGTCCCAACACTCTTTTGTTTTGCATTGGCGACGACGACGATGACATCTGGACGGGCGGATCTCGTGGCCAATCGGGTTGTAAAGTAGACGATCGCCGACACAGCAGTAGTACGCGAACGCACAACAGTGGACAGCAACTGATTCGCCACCATTATCCGAACGATTTCGACAGTCCACCTAGGCCAGAGGGGGTAGGATGAATGAATACCTTCAACATCTACTACAGGCTACAGCAAGGATCTAGACTACCCACTGTAGGAGGCAATGTAGCTCTCGATCCTCCTCGAGCGAGACGAGGCTTGACACGAAAGAAGACATGAACACGAACAACTGCTGGAACGCGGGACGCGGATCCGCGAAATTGCAATGAAACTTGGGGGGGGCTGGTTGGAACGAAGAAAAAAGCCTCCTTCGTAACAGCAAAACCCCCTTCAAATCGTCGTCGGCGAAGAACCAGCAGTAGAATCCACCATCTTCTACCTACTACCGCAGTTTTCGCACGTCACGAGCGTCGAAGTCAAAGCCGTGAGTCACTGGTCTCTTTAACTAGCGGGAAAGGTAGCGCATGGAAGACGATAGGTGTGTCGGGGGGTAAGGTTCAACACGCTGCTACTGGCGTAAATACGTAAACCCTCCCAAAACAACCACGCAACTTCAATCAACAGGTGCAACATGTTCGGAACTAAGGCAGCAGTGCTTCGTGGAGCGAGACTTATCGGCCGCCGCTCGCTGCACAGGCGTCAGCCGCCCGACGCTCCTGCGGCAGCAGCAGCTGCCTGCGCTGGGCCTGGCGCCCCGCAACGGGAGCGCGGTGCTCACTACAGCAGGAGGGTTGCTCGATTGTCAACTGCGGCGGGATTAAAGGTTGCTACGGTGGCACGTCAGGTGCAACACGGGGGGGAGCGGTTCCCGTCGCTACTTATCACTGCCGACGACATCACTGCGGAGTAAGTGCGCCGTACTGTGCTGTGCTGTTGCTCGTGGCGTTCGTGCTGGTGGTGCGTGTTTGTGGCGTTGCCACGTCACACGCGGTTTTTGTTGTCAGCTGTGACTGCTGTGCTGCGGGAAATGTGCGGTCGCCACCACGCACAATCGATCGGTAGAGTACTTGGAGCGGATCCCGTCGCCTTTCGTTGTGTCCCTGCTCCAGTGCATTGACATCTGCTATCGTCGCTGTTGCGTCATGGTAAAAGTTACAACCTCTACCTAGACATGTATGTGTGCCATCCCTGCTGTAGCTATACTCAATCAAGCCCCCCGCTCATCATCCGGGCAGTCTCCGGGGTTTTGTTGAACCGACCGGAATATGGCCGTTGTTACGGCAGCACCTTCGAGCACGTTGAAGGGGTGGGACGAGCGCTTGCGTTTTGCTCGTTTGCTCTCTCTCCTCTCGACTGACGCCGAAGGCGCCAAAGACAAGGTATTGTGAGTGATTGTGTGATTGTCTCACTGCTGTGAACACGCGAACTTGACGTTACACCGCATGTGTAGCACCCAAAAACTCATTGTTGGATGTGTGGCATACAAGGAACTCATTGTTGGATATCTTCCCATTTGTAGCACACAAAAACTCACTGTTGGATATCTTCGATGCTTCTCAACTGCTACCGCCTTGTTGCTGTTGGCGTGGTGGTCGTTGTGGTGGTTTCGTACACACGAAAAAAAACAACCAACAGGGGTTCGTTCGCGGAGACCCAGGCGACGTTCATGACTCCGGACCCGTCCTTGGTGTCTGAGCTGGACCACTTGCTGCCGTCCAAGAACATGGGGGTGGTGGCTCACTACTACATGGATGCCGAGTTGCAGGTGTCGATGTGTGCGCTTTTTCGTGGCACGTTTTATTTTTGTCTTGGTTCTGTAGAACCCGTTCTGCCGTCTATCCCGAACTTCGCTCTCCAGGGATGCATGCTTCTACTACTGCTGTACTTTCGGGAACACTTTTATAATTTTTTTAATACAGAGTAGAATGAATGCACAGTCAATGGGATGTACATGTAACTTTCAGATTCAGCAGTGGACTTCTTCAGACTTTGTACGTGTTATCTTTTATTCCCTGTTACCGAGAATATCAAAACGCCTTCACAAACTACGGTTCGAAACTACACTGTATGCAGGTACTCCGAACCCTATCCATACGTATGTTCATGTAACTTACTTTCGGACTCTCACGGTACGTCATACCGGTCAAGACTATCAATCACCTCGCGGCACCTTTCTGGCTGTAGACATGGCGTCAACCGCGCTCACCGGGCGGATAAACAAAGACGACCAACCTTCACGGGGACCCCTAATCGCGAGCATGCTGCCGTGTGGTCCACCATTCCTTGTTACAGCATCGACCGCGCAAAAGCGCGGACTGATGCTCAGGACGGGTCTTACAAGAGAGGCAAAGAACGCGAAACTGCTTATTGCTAAATACCCACCTCTCGAAAATGTCGGGGCCGTTCGGATAGAAGTTCTTGTGTGCACGCGCTGATTTTGCTTCACGCCCCCCGGTGTCTGCCGTCGGGGTTGGGTTTTCGTCGCTTGGCAACGACGTTATAAAACAAGCCCCCCTCCCCCCGGTGTTTGCCATCGGGGTTGGGTTTTCGTCGCTTGGCAACGACGTTGTAAAACAAGCCGCCCCCCCCGGTGTTTGCCGTCGGGGTTGGGTTTTCGTCGCTTGGCAAAGACGTTGTAAAACAAGCCAATTCACTTCGTGAACTCGGCAACCAGGTTACAGTACCGTTTTTTTTCCTCCGTTTATTTTTTTTGGGCGGTAACCATAATGATGGTTGAGTAGATCATGTTGTGCGGGGTGAACCCTCACTCCGCGCAAGGGGGATGATCGCACCACGTTGTGTTGAAATGGTCAAGCACCCTCGAGGCAGTTACACAGTGCTTACAACTGTCTCTGGAAGTGAAAGCACCAGAAAATAAATTAATTCATACGCAGCTGTCATCCGTACGCAAGGAAGTAAGCACAAGATGCCGAACACCCTTAGCAGGATGCAGCGCACCCTTCATGCGACTCGCCGAATATCTCACGGCGCTTCGCGCTTGGTGATGTGAGAGCCTGGTCCGGTGAGAACCCGGCGTGCTCCGTCCCGGCTTTGTAGGGATGCGAGGTCAATGGTCTAACGACTACGGCATGCACGACTATGAGTACACCCCCCCCCACCCCCCCCCAGCGGCTGAACACAACAGCAACAATCAAACCTAACGCTGCTGCCTGCTTGCCTGTGTCATCATGCGTCGCCCCCTACCCCACCTCGGGCACGGACCTACTACCCCCCTACCTACCTACACGGGACCCCCTACCTCCGGGCGTAACTGCCAACCGGGCGCGCAGGGCGCGCTGGCGGCCCTGAAGTGGGAGCACGTGTCCGTGGCCGACTCGCTCGCGATGGGCGACGCGGCGGTGCGGATGGCTGAAGCGGGTGTCTCGAGCGTGGCGTGTCTGGGGGTCGACTTCATGGCGGAGAGCGTTCGGGCGACGCTGGACTCGAGGGGGTTTCAGGGGGTGCCGGTGAGCCAATCAGCACGCGGGGGGGAGGCAGGGGTGGGGTTTCGGTGTACATGAATCGTTGCGGCTGTCGCCGCTTGCGGTGTTGTTGTTGTTGTTGTTGTTGTTGTTGTTGTTGTTGCTGTTGTTGTCTTGCCTTGGCTGTCGGGCGGACACGGGGGCGAGCGAGTACAGCGTGGGGGACGTGCTTTATTACCGGATAGCCGCACGTCGTTTCTGTTGTTGTTGTTGTCGTCGTCGTCGTCGTCGTCGCTGGCACTACACCCTACCCCAGTAGTCGCTTGCGCTGCGGTTTCCTGCTGATTGTGCTTCGATGAATAGAACGTATTTCCTTGTCTGCCGAAGGTTTGCCTGGTGCCAATGCCGGCGCTGGTGCTAGCACCGTAGCTGGAGAAGTTGTTTCTCATTTTCCCTCGCTCCGTGGTCAAGCTTTCACCCGTTTGTGTATGTTAGACAAGGCCTCACCGAAAGGTGGGGACCCGTTAGTTTCGCCTGTTGTCCTGGCCCTTTGTCCTGGCCACATGCCCGATGTTCGTGTGTGCGAACCGCCTGTGGCCGTGTCATCCAACACGTACTTTTTGTTTAGTTTTCTCCGACAATCGTTGTTTGATTTGTAGAAGGTCGGTGTGCTTTCTGGGTAGTTGGCCTGTGACCACGGAAGGCGTCCGCGTCAGTTGGGCCGGTACGGATATTGGAAAGTACTCAGAAGAGACCAGAAATGTTTGCAAGGTGAAAATAACAAGATCAACAGTTTCGGTTCCCCATTGCTGCACTTGCTCCAGTTGCATTGCATCAACAAGAGCAACAATTTCGCCCCCCGCATTGCTGCACTTAATCCACTCGCGTTGCAACAACAATAACAACAACAACAACAAAACTCGTTTGCTTGCTTCCTTCCCCCGTTTCGCGGCAGGTGTACCGCCTGTCGGAGTCCGAGATTGGCTGCAGCCTTGCGGAGGCGGCGGAGCGCAAGGCCTACGAGGCTTGGCTCAGGAAGGCCTCGGCCACCGCGAACTCCATGCACGTGGTCTACATCAACACCTCCCTCGTCACCAAGGCCCTGTCGCACGTAAGCAGCGTGGAGGGTTTTAAGACGTTGTTTGTGCGGCCTGTGCTGATATGTAGCTCGCGAGCGTGGGTGCTCGGGGGCGAGTTTCCTGTCGTGGGTAGGTATACCGCCGAGTGTAGCGCCTATTTAGCTTGATCGATAGTGTTGCGTACTGTAGGGTAGAGGTTCGATGCCACCTGTGATAGGTACAGCAGTGTTTTCGACATGCTCGTAAGTTGTTTTTCTCCCGGGGGAGAGAGGGAGTGAAAGTATATCAATGGCTTGCTCGTCACGCTTGCCCTGGTCATACTCAATACTATTCTGCCGTACCGAGTATCGATCATGATGTTGCCAAGTGTCTCGCGTTCTGGTCTATTGTAGAGCACGATCTTGTCCCCTTTGCGTTTTGCATGCGGGCGGGGCGGGGGTTGCGTGCACGCACTTGTCGTTCTTTCCTTGGTGTATCGGCTGCCCTACACGGTTGGCCAATGGCTGTTCCCCCCGCCGTCATAGGCTCGATCAAGATCAACGATAGTTGTGCATGCGTGTGCTTTTTCGTTGCAACGCCTACCCATCTTCACTGGTGGCGAAATCGCGTCATCAATTCTTGGCGTGAAACAGATCAGAACTGAGCAACGGTCTGTATGTTTGTGTACCCTTGCTCCTTCTCGGCATGGTCCCCGAGGAGAAGACATATTCTTCTCTCATCATGCTGCCGCTAAGTTTCTAACGCTCGAAATGCTCCCTTCACCCTGTCGTGTTTCCGCATTTGTGTCTCGACAGTCTCTGGTGCCCACAATAACGTGCACCTCCTCCAACGTGCTCCACACGGTGCTGCAGGCCTTCGCCCAGGCGAGTCCGTCGATACATTATTCCCGCCCCCCCGCTTTGGGTTTTCGCCGCTTGGGAACGACGTTGTTAATCAAGCCCCCCCCTCGGTGTTTGCCATGGGGATTGGGTTTTCGTCGCTTGGCAACGACGTTGTAAAACAAGCCAACTCACTTCGTGAATTCGGCAACCAGGTTACCGCTTTCTTTTTTGCCTCTCTTTTTTTTGCGGTAACCATAATGGTGGTCGAGTAGATAATATGTGCGGGGTCGACAGCCCTCACTCCGCGCAAGGGGGATGATCGCACCACGTTGTGTTAAAATGGTCAAGCATCCTCGAGGCAGTTACACAGTGCCTACAACTGTCTCTGGAAGTGAAAGCACCAGCAAATAAATTAAGTCGTACGCAGCCGTCATCCGTACGCAAGGAAGTAAGCACAAGATGCCGAACACCCTTAGCAGGATGCAGCGCACCCTTCATGCGACTCGCCGAATATCTCACGGCGCTTCGCGCTTGGTGATGTGAGAGCCTGGTCCGGTGAGAACCCGGCGTGCTCCGTCCCGGCTTTGTAGGGATGCGAGGTCAATGGTCTAACGACTACGGCATGCACGACTATGAGTACACCCCCCCTCCCCGCTATCCCATCGCACATCTTCTTCCTTTGATATACAAAAATGTTATTTTGGAACATCCAGGACGAGCTCTACGGCTCCTTTCTTGCGCCCTTCCACCCCTCAAGTTCAGGCACACCACATAAAATGACGATTTCCATGGCCTTGTCGTTGTCGTTGCGTGGTTGTCGTTATCGTTACCTTGCGCTTCGCTTGGTGTCTCGTTTCTTCTATTTTGTTGCTGCTATTTCTATCCGGCTAACGGTCCATAACGATGTGTGTTCGCGCGTTGCTACTGTTTGTTGCTGCTGAATCTGCTTATACGGGTCTAACCTGCCAACTTTCCTGATGACGCCACACGTTGCTGCTGTTTGTTACTTCTAAATCTGCTGCTTTTTCTATCCTGCTTCTTTTTCTGCTGCTGTTTCTATCCTGCTTCTAACTCTGCTGCTATTTTCTGTCCTGCTGCTAAACCTGCTGCTATTTCTAAGCTGCTAACGGTCCATGATGATGCACATCACACGGCGTCTCCTGCCCTTAGGTCCCTGACCTAACCATATGGTACGGTCCGGACACGTACATGGGAGAGAACCTGCACAACATGCTGACGGAGCTCGCCGGCATGACCGACGAGCAGATCAGGGAGGTGCACCCGAAGCACGACCAGGTGTGTGTGTACGGCGGCGTCCCTTCGGGCCTTTGTTGCTTCGCAACCGATGATGGTGCGCATAGGCCACCACACCCAAGAGTTCACATACATACAAGCTTGGTGTGCGGCACCCAAATTGAGCTAGGGGGGCAAAGCCGCAGCGGAAACCTCGCGCATGCGCGCGTGTGCGTGTATGCCTCTTATTGGAATCGACCGCGCTAGTTGGCTGACCAATACACGTCAGTCGCGGTGCGACTGAATACCTGAACAGTTTCTAATTGCCGTGACCTGGGACCCCGGGAGGGCGCGTCATGGGCGGGGTTTAAAGCTACTCCCCGGATGTTTTTATGTGTGTTTCTCACAAGGTGGACAAGAACGATTCACGGCACGGTGGGAGGGAGCTATTCCGTCGTCTTGTCGCGTGCATGATCTTGGCCGGGTTGTTCTTCTGCGGGGAGGGGGGGGCATCGTCGTCTAGGTGGCAGCGAGCGGCGTGTTCATGTGGCGTTTCATGGGTCAAACGTCTCTCGTCCCTTCGCGCCCACGTCTTTATCACCCCGGGTATCAGCCTATCATTATCTCGCGCCATTCCTCGGTGCCCCTCCATCCCCCCACCGTACCCCGCCCCTCTCTTGGTGTTGTCCTTCTCTGTTTCCGCGCTCCTTGATTCCTCTCTCTTTATGTTTTCTCCCGCTTGTCGTTCCTGTGCGTTCTTGACGCAGGCGTCGGTACGAAGCTTGCTGCCGAGGTTTCACTACTTCCGCCAGGGGAACTGCATCGTGCACCACATGTTCGGGGATGATGTGAGTCGGTCCCCTCCCCTCCTTTATATCTCAGTGGATGGCGTTTTTGTCGCCCCCCTCCTGTGTAACCCCTCCTCCTTCTCTCAGGGGGTGGCGCTTGTAGTCGTCCCCCTTCCTTTGCACCCCTGCTGCATCTATCAGGGGATTGCGTGAGTCGTCCCCCCCCCCTACGTACGAAAGTTGGCGGGGGTTTTCAAGCACGAGCAGGTTCCACCGGTGCTGAGCCTAAAAGACCTAGTGTGTGGTCGATCGTCGGGTGACTCGGAGAGCATGCACACAAACAATTACCTTTCCCACACAAACACACCTGTCGGTTAGAGCCCTGTTATTATGTTGCGTGTTTACGCATTTTGTTCTGTTGTAGACTGAAGTCTTGTCATTGGTCGTTCGGCTAGCTCGGTCTACGCTAAAAAAGAAACACCCATGAAACGTTGCTTGAATAGGTTGTGGAACGCGTGCGATCAAACCACGCGGATGCCTTCCACACAGCGCACTTGGAAGTGCCCGGGGAGATGTTTCGCCTTGCCATGGAGGCTCAGAACAAGGTACGAGCTGGTATGGTTCGGTGTAGTGTTCCGGGATGGGTGTGGCGGTAGTGGTAGCAATTGTACGAGATTGTGTGGCACGCGCCAAGGCAGTATGGTGTTTTCATGTGTCTTTTTTTTTCGTGCAGTTTCTATTTACCACTTGATTTCTAGAAGGGCGAACCCTTTTGGGGATGGGGGTAGTTGGCCTGTGACCACGGAAGGCGCACGAGTCTGTTGGACAGGTACGGATATTGGAAGGTGGTAACTGAGTAGAGACCGGAACGATATTTTATTGTCAAGACAACAATGTTTGTATGCGAGTGATTGTTCGTCAGATCTAACTTTTCGCCTAGTCTCATCACAGGGCTGCGGCCATGGCGGGCTTTTGTCAGTTTCTTCTCTTTTTGTCCAGGTGCTATCATAGTTAGAGCGCCATCACCCGCATGGGTTCGGTTCTCATGACGTCGCGGCAAAGCTGCACCGCTTCTCCTCTAAAATGAATCGTCTGTTCGGGCTTTCCCACGTACCTCGATTTTCTCATGTCGTACAAGTGTCATCACGCCGTGCAAGTGACGCCTTTGGTATGTGACAGATCTGCGTTCTTCTTTCTTCTTCCGGCTGACCGAGCACGTCTTTTCATTGGTCAACCGGTTAGCGCGGTCAATGCCAATCATAAAGACAAGACACACCCCTCCTTCGCTTGCCCCACGGGAACATCCAACCAGGGGCGGGGAGTGGTGGGGTCGACGTCAAACATTCTCGGGTTTATCAAGGACCAGACTAGGGGGGCGGTGGCGCGGGAGGAGGCAGCGGGAGAGAAGCTTTCTTTCGTGCTGGGCACGGAGTCGGGCATGATAACGAGCATCGTGAGGGCGGTGCAGGAGGAGCTCAGGGCGCACAGCAACAAGACGCAGGTGCTGTTTAGCGAGGCTGCTGCTGCTGTGTGTGCCTTGTTGTGTTCGGCACCGAGCTCGCTCACCGGTTAGCCAAATTTTCGGCACGCCGTGTGAGGGGCACGAGCCTGTGTCTGATTCTTCGAATGGCAACCCCCCTGCAATCCACGGCTGACCAATGAACATTCGTCGGGTCTCAGCCGAACAAAGCACACAGGACCTCTCTTTTGTCCCATCTTTTCTGGCGCCAGTGTAGACCTCGGTACGTGTAGCATATTTGATGGAAGATGGGTCACACCGTAGGAAAAAAGCACAGCGGGGTGACTTTAGTAGGATTGTTTGGTCAACCACCATCATAGATCAATCAAGTGAGTCAGGGAGACGACGTGAACTCCCCCCCCCTCCCTTCCATTCGCTCTCTACCACTGCGCGTCTTCGCTGTTGCGTTTGTCTCTCGTGCGTGCACACAAGGTGGAGATAGTGTTTCCGGTAGCCTCGGAGGCCATGACGGCCACTGGGGAGTCGGGCGACGGCAGCATGCAGGTCGTCCCTGGTGTTTCTGGTGAGACGCCGTGTTTTGGAAATATTCATAACGGCAGCAGTGGTCCCGGTATGATGCCGGTCGCCCCGTGTAGTGCCGTTGAAATCGTCTGGCACAGATGGAATATTCAAGTTGTTTCATACTCTGAATAATGCCGGTTGCCCGCTATAAGACCAGTGAAACCAGCTAGATCGCACCGGCATTATACCGGGACCACTGGTGTATACATACAAGCAAAGAAAACAGTCTACCCGTTGGAGATGTAACCATAGTCGAAGAGGATGAGTTGAAGTTTTTGCAGTGAATGGATTTTATTGCCGCTCGCTTCCTGAGGGTCAACCGGTATGTATCCAGCCGTTCGGTTGCGATAACCGTTTTTTTGTGTTACTGTTTTTGCTCCCGTTTTTCTGAGAGGGGGGCGGGGTCCGTGACTCGTAAATGAGAACCATGCATCGGCACAGAATACTTTCGCCTTGTGCTCGGCGAGAAATCCATTAGCGTTTTGCGTGGGCGTCCGTTCGGAGGTAATTAAGAGACCCTTGGTCGTATTGACACACATAAGCGATACGCCGCCGTTCTCGCGAAACGTCAACTGCCTCCCGAGGTACCAGGTGACACAAAATACCACACCCCCTTGAACAGATTTTCAAAGCTAGATTGCTCTTCAGTAGAAAGAGTGGCCGGTGCCGAAAATACGACGTTGGAAACTTTCTCGTCGATTGCTTTCCGAAAACGCACTACTACTGTGGCATCATCTTCGTCGTGGAGTAGTCGAGCTATCAAAATCGATCCAGGGGGTGTGATATCTTCCGTCACCAACGGTGGTCGTCTCGAAGAGAGCGGCCCGACTCGGTCGTATACAAAAAAAAAGGCTATAGTTTTTCAGTCGTTATCTGGTATGTTTGGGGTGCCAAACGGGCATGTGAAGACTACTGCCGTCTGTCTAGGCCTTGGTAGCGGGTGCGGCCTGCCTGCCTGGCGCCCGGACCCATGACGACTACCCGCGCGGCACAATCAGACGAGGGCGTCATTGGTCGCTCCTTCGTTACCTCGATGGTTCCTGCCCGTCTTGCGGAAGCTTGGGCCTTGAAACACGGTAGCCGTTTTGGTAGCCCTGCGGCGCACCACGCTTGAGTTGTTTAGCCCAAAACCGAGTCAAAGATTAACTTGCGTGTAGCACGAGAACAACATAAGCGGCTTGTCCCTCTCTCGAACGGCGTGTGTCCTGCGTACGTTTCTTGTCACAGGCATTTTCCACCAGACACACTACTAGCCAACCAACCTCAACCTCTATTCATATGGACCACCAACATCACTGCCCTCAACCCACTCGTTTGGAAGGAACGATTGGCCATCGGTGATCGGTCCTGTGGCAACAACGCTCCGTACTCTTGAGGACGCGTGGTCTAACAGCGAAGTCATGCAAAACATTAGTACGCCCCCCCGGGGGAGCCTCCCGTTGTTTCCCCAAGAATAATATCCTCCCTTTGCTGCCCTGAACATATCCAAATTCGTCTGTTGATTCTCGCCTTTGTCCACCTCGACCCTTGGGGGGCCAGGCGGAGAGGGATGCTCTACGGCAGGGGGGTGCGCCACCTGCCCGTTCATGAAGATGAATGACTTGCACTCTCTCTTGGACGTGGTTGGTGACGCGAACAAGTCCGGCGCTGTGCCGGGTGAGATTTGGCTCTGTGGGTCCTCTACTGTTGTTGTTGTTGTTGTTGTTGTTGTTGTTGTTGTTTCGTCACTAGTAACAACACGATTGATGTTGTTGTTACCCATGTGTTGTTACCGTTGTTGTTGTCACTGTTGCTGCTGTCGGTGCTGGTGCTGCTGTTGTTTTTGGTGGTGTTGTGGTTGTGGGGATTCGCTGGGGAAATACTCTCCGATTGATTGCTTCACCCAACGGCTCCACCGCCAAGCGGACGAGGCGAGCTGTTCGTGAAGCAATTCATGCCGTTGCGTGGTCATCGTTACCCTTGTCACATGGCTGGATTGTTGAGGATCTCGGGACTTGCTGGGTAGGTTCGTGTGGCCGGGTGAACCAACAGGTCTGAACATTCAATTTCCCCGTGCTGCTGATGTAATGTCAGATAGATCGCATGCAAGGACGGTCCTACAAAAGATCTTTCGTGTGCCTCGAACGCATGATCCAATGATCTGATATCTTTCTCCGTTCTACCCTTCCGTTTTGGTCGGCCACTGTGACTCTTCGTCCGTCCTAGACGTGTTGAAGGGTTTCCTTCCGAAGAGGCGAGCCTTCACCATCGATGGCCAGGACAAGACGGAGCTAGGGGTGGTCCCGATCATGCACATGCGGGACCTCATGAAAAACGGGTGAGCAAATCTCAAGGATGATACGAAACGAAAGTCCGGCAGGTACTGGTCGTTGTTTGTCCAGGATTTGATCACAGCCACTTCTCTCCTTTCCTGTGGCGGCTGCAGACAGAGTTCTGCGAGGGTATGAACAGCACCGTATTGTGTACTAGCAACCAAATACCCCGCCGGATGAGCCCACTATCGCAACAGTTTTGCATAATTGTTTTTAACGGTGGGCAAACTGTGTGTGTGTTTTGTTGATACACGCTCCGCCTTGGAGACTGATCCTTTTACCATGAGGTTCAGGACGTCAGCACAATCGTATCCTTGTGCTTTCAGGAGGTAAATTATTGGTGTTTTGTTAGTGTGGCAGTGGAAAGGAGTTCGCCAGCGGAAGTCTCTTTTGAGGTCACGCTTTCATTCTGCGGCTCTAAAAAGAGCGTCACTTGAAAGTATCCCACGTGATCGCAAGAATTCCGGCTCGTCTGATTGGGGCATCGCCTTCGATGAACACTCAGCTACTGTTGTCGACACTCCTCCCCTCAAGACACACTAGGCCATGCTGGCATACAAGCGCTTCTGCAATGATCTTTAGATGTGTACTCTCCGTGCACATTTCTATGCCAGGCACACAGCGTGGATCTGAAAGTACGCAGATACTGTCTTGTTGTGCTTCAACCATTCGCCGCCCCGCCTGTACTGGGGCATCGGCAGTGGGTTGAAAAGGCGGGAAGTGATATCGATGGGATGTAGATCTCTGGCATGTTTTAGCCACCGTTGGCAAAGTAGGAAGGAACGTTTGGCCATAGGTGATCGATCCTGTGGGAACAATGCTCCAACCTCTTTAGGACGCGTGGTCAATGGTCTAACTGCTAAGGAATGCAAAACATAAGCGTACCCCCCGCCCCCCTCCCGGCGCGATCCTTCGACTACATGACATTGCCTCCGAACGTCGTCAGGGCTCTTTCGGACGACCTTGTATCGGACGTGCAATCCAGATGTGGCTGAGGTGTTCCCGGCGGGGCAGGTGGTCCACGTGATTCGGATTGGGCCGGGCATGTGTTATTTCTTGCACGCACGCATTATTAATATGTGGACAGCCGAAACGCCAAAGTATCGGTGATGATGGGAATCTTTGCACGAAGAGTTAGTCTCCTGGGCGATCGAAGCCCCAGGACCGTCGGTGTCACTGGCGGCGAACTTGAACCTTGACTGCCGGTCATCTGTGCGGAGACACTTTCGCGTCACCGGTAGATGCAGCGGTCGCTGCGTAGGGGAAGACGACGATCAGGGTGGTGGTGTTCAACGATCATACGTAATAATAAAATTGTTTTGCGCTTTGCCCTTAAAAGTGCAAGCGATGATGGTCTTCGTGACGAGCCTGCAGTATGCCCAACACCTTTTCCCGGTGTGTAGCTTGTGTATTCCAGAGCCACGGGAGTCGGCTGATGTCGAAACATCGGGAGTCGGGCCAGCGTTTTTTGGGGGGGTTAGATGGGCGAGATTGAGTCAGTCGCATTCCGGCGAGTCATGCTCGAGTGTACAGGATAATGGGTTATCCGGGTCAAAGGATCATGTGCTGGAAACGTTGTTGCTACTGTGGATACCGTTGCTTGGTTCTTGCTGCCGTCACGTCCCCCGTGTTACATTTTGAATCACAATCATCGACGATTCTCCGCGATCACACATGCTCCGTAATGGGCATCACGGAGCGAATAAGAGATGCACCTCTCGCACCAAACGTTTACGTAGGATAGGCCAAAACTGTAGAGCTATCACATCCTGACCATCGCTTGCCGACGGATATCCGTCCCTTCGATGCCGTAGGCCTCTGGCGACAGCATCTTGCTAGTGCTGGCACCACTCTCGCGCACAGCTGGAGTAACGACTTCTTGCTGGTGGAAACGTTACCGGGGTTGTCGTTGTAGATGGTTCGGGTGGTCTAGCATTGTTTCACCAGCGTTAACGGAGGGACAACGTGAATGATAGGACGTTGAGAGATGAACGAAGAGTTGGGAAGTCTTCTCAAGTGCGAGCAATTGAGGGGGGGGGTGTACTCATAGTCGTGCATGCCGTAATCGTTAGACCATTGACCTCGCATCCCTATAAAACCGAGACAGAGCACGCTAGGTTGTCACCGGACCAGGCTCTCACATCACCAAAGCGAAGCGCCGTGAGGTATTCGGCGAGTCGCATTAAGGGAGCGCAGCATCCTGCTAAGGGTGTTCGGCATCTTTAGCTTACTTCCTTGCGTACGGATGACAGCTGCGCATGACTTAATTTATTTCCTGGTGCTTTCACTTCCAGAGACAGTTGAGGGGGCAAGGGAGAAGCGGGTTTGGGGTGTCACGTGGCAACGCCAATACTGACAGGATCGTACTCATCTACGAACAACGCTCCCTGTCCCCGTCCTGTTTCCGTTACAGCCGGTGACGGTGGGACCCTCGTCACGTGGTATGCCGCTGCGCGCCGTCAGGCCTCGTTATCGTTATCAATACCGACACTAGCTTGCGGTGCATACTTGTTCTCATCACAACGAGGTTAGGATGTTTTCGTTGCGATGCAGCTCGCAAGACCTCCGTCGCTGTCAGGGAGCTCGAGACGGCAAAATGACTTCGAGATGGATCCGGCGCGTCTTATCGTCGGACTTCAAACCGTCGGGGATAGCTGCCGCTCCCATCTTCTGAGCAGGGCTCCGTGAACATGGTCATCCCGCTGCTCCACATGTCACGGCGATTGCTAAGTGGCTGAGGCAACCAGTTTCGACGGTTTGAAGTCCGACAGGAAGTCTCGTTGCACCCATCCCAGCGACGTTACCGTCGTGAGCTCCCTGACAGCGTGAGATTGTGCCTTGGGGGGGACCCCCTCGGACACCGCGAGGGCGAGAAGAACAGGTGCCCCAACGTCCTGGGCGTTGCCGCGTGGAACACCCTCTAAAGACTGGCGCACACCTTGGCCGCTATCTTGGCGATACGCGGTTTGGTTGCAGCGGCGTCGTCAGGCTCCCATACCGTCACGACTACGCTGCAACCAAAAACCGCATTGCCAAGCCAGAGACCAAGGTGTGGGCCAGTCTGAAGTGGGCGCTCCACGCGGCAACGCCCACGACGTTCGCGCACCTGTTCCTTGCTCACGCGTTGTCCGATGGGGCTCTCGCCGAAGCATAACCTAACACAGGCAGGGATCTCGCCACGGAAACAAACGTCGTTGAGATGGGTGCAGCAAGGCTTCCCGTCGTAGGGTTTCGTTGCCACTGCCATGTTCTATGGAAGGTCGACCGTACCGTACTACACCCGGCCCCACTCTCGACCTGATGAGAATTCGTGGTGGAGGGACGTGGAGACAGCACTGCCGTGGAAGACGACTCAAGTGGTGATGTGTACCACCGCCGTTGCCGGGAGATAGACAAAGGACGGGGATACGGGACGTTGGTCGACGGGCAGGCAGCCAGAAGACGTCGATGCGTGAGTCATGCGTGCGAGCAGTTGAGGTGAGGGTAGGGGGGCTTGCCCCGACTACGGTGTGCCCTACCTTCCCGGTCCGAACTACCATAGGGCACCACGGGCGGTGTCGGCATGAACCGTCCATGTTGCGAACGTCCTGCCAGAAGTCAGACACATTCCAACCATCACCCTTCGGTTATCTTACCGCGGATGGTACTGGCTTTCGACACTCAACAACTTTTCGCCAAACAGAGTCGGCGTAGAACCGATCCGATCGGCGCGTCTATGCTGCCCCGCTGGGAAAGGAGGCGCTGGAGCAGTCCACCTCGCTCCGACTTTGCTTGCTTGAGTGCTGTCCCAACCCGTTCCACGTCGAAACATAGAGAGAGGTCGCATAAGGCGTGGGCCCCACGGTGTCGTGAGTCGTTGTATGCCGCTGCACGCCGTCAGGCCCGTTATCGTCGGGGTCAATATCGGCACCAGCGTGCGGTGCATATTTGCTCTCATCACAACGGGGTTGGCGGTATCTTCTTTGGCAGAACCTCCGTCCCACGCCGTCAGGTAGCTCGCGACAGCCAAACAGCTTCGAGATGGGTCCGGCGCGGCTTATCGTCGGATTTCAAACCGTCGAGGATAGCTGCCGTTCCCATCTTCTGAGCGGGGCTCCGTAACCATGACTGCTACACATGTCAAGGCGATCGCGAAGTGGCGTTGTTGACTTTAACGGAACACTGCTTACAAGATAGCAGCGGCTGCCAATTTCGACGGCTTGAATTCCGACAGGAAGTCTCGTTGCACCCATCTCCACGACGATTCCTTCATAAGCTCCCTGACAGCGTGAGGTCGTTATTCTGCGAGAGCCCCCTCGGACAACGCGCAGGCAAGGAGCAGGTGCGCGAACGTTGGGCGCTACCGCGTTGAGCACTCCCTTTGGCGCACACCTTGGCCTCTAGCTTGGCAATGGGCTTCTCGATTGCATTGACGTGGTCGGGCTCCCACACCGTGACTCTCACTGTGTGTATCGTGTGGGAGCCCGATCACGCTGCAACCAAGAAGCCCATTGCCAAGCTAGAGGCCAAGGTGTGCGCCAAAGGGAGTGCTCAACGCGGTAGCGCCCAACGTTCGCGCACCTGCTCCTTGCCCGCGCGATATCCGAGGGGGCATCGCCCAATCACGATCTCAGACGGCCAGGGAGCTCACGACGGCAACAACGTTGAGATCGGTGCAGCTCCGGTTTCGTCGCATTTCAAGCTGTAAAATTGGCTGCCGCTGCCATCTTCTAAGGAAGGTCGACCGCACACACCGTCCTACACCCGGCACCGCTCTCGAGCCAACAGGTATTCGTGGTGGAGGAACATGGAGGCGATATACTGCGTCGGCGAGGGTTCGAATGGTAACGTGTAGCACCGTCGATGCCGGGAGGAAGACAAAGGACGGCGAAACGGGACGTTGGTCCACGGACAGGAAGTCGAGAGACATGGACGCTTACATCGTGCGTGCGAGCAGTTGAGGCGAGGGTGGGGGGCTTGCCCCGACTATGGCGTGCCCAATCCTCCCGGTTCGTACTACCATGGACATGGCGGTAGACGTGAACCGCCCATGTTGCAAACGACTTGCCAGAAGTCAGGCACATTCCAACCGCTAGCCTTCGGACATCTTGCCGCTCACGGTACTGGCTTTCGACACTGAACAGGTTCGCCAAACCAAGTCGGCGTCGATCCGATCCGATCGGTGCGTCTATGATGCCCCACTGGGAAAGGGGGCACTGGAACAGTCGAGCGGGCGCCAACCCGCCTCCAGTCAATACGAAAGAGCGTGGTTGGTAAAAAAATCGCTTCTCCAGCTTCCTCGCGTGACGATAGAGCCAACGACCATTTAAAAGACACAAAAGAAGTTCTGCTTGCCTGTTGACTATTCCAATCCACCCCACGTCGAAGCACTGATTCCGCATACCGTATATGACACAAGATAACACACCCCCTGGACCGATTTTCAAAGCTCGATTACTCCACGGCGAAGAAAATGCACAACGAAATGATACATTTTCGAAAAGCTCTCGACGAGACGATTTCAACGCCGCCATTTTCGGCGCTGTGACTGTTCCGGCAGTTGAGAAATCGAGCTTCGAAAGTCGGTCAAGGGGGTGTGTTATCTTGTGTCATATACGGTAGGTCGCAATTTATTCGCTGGCTAGACGCACTCGGATCGGAATAGGATCACCGGGAAAGAAGAGAGACACGGAAAGAGCGCGGGTCTGCGCTTAGGCGAGAGCCCTCTCGGACAACGTACGGGCGAGGAACAGGTGCGCGAGCATCGTGGGCGTTGCCGCGTTGAGGGCCCACTCAAGACTTGCGCACGCCTTGGTATCTAGCTCACCCATACGCTTCTTGATGTCAGCGACGTGGTCGGGCTCCCACTCGTTGCATACAGCGAGCAATGCGGCTAGGGTGTTCTCCGGTCCGGTCTCCTCCTGCTTGTAGGCCATCAGCAGGCGCGCCATTGGGAGGAGATCACGTTCGTCATCCGCCATCTTCTCGTCGGCAGTCGCGGTCATGAACATTTCTGAATTGACGATGGCGAGAGTGATGGACATCCGAGGCCGCAAGGTACGAGGGGAATACCGGCACCGACAGTAAGACCTGGTAGCGATGTCGATCATTGCCGGGGTGAAACGCCGAAACAGCTGGCGCAGCCGGGAACTCAGCATGTAAGAACCGAGTTGAACGTTGCTGCTGTCGGTGTCTCGCTTGGCGAACAAGTGTTGAAGCATGCTGTTGGTCTCGGAATCTTCTGTGGAGAGAGCGATGCCCCCATGAAGGGGTTCCACCGCGGCCGGGTGGCCCTGAGTGGTCAGCGCGCGTTGGCAATGATCACGAAAGTCAGGGTGGTGTTGAGACAGGTGTGTGTGTGTGTGTGGGGGGTGTACTCATAGTCGTGCATGCCGTAGTCGTTAGACCATTGACCTCGCATCCCTATAAAGCCGGGACGGAGCACGCCGGGTTCTCACCGGACCAGGCTCTCACATCACCAAGCGCGAAGCGCCGTGAGATATTCGGCGAGTCGCATGAAGGGTGCGCTGCATCCTGCTAAGGGTTTTCGGCATCTTGTGCTTACTTCCTTGCGTACGGATGACAGCTGCGTATGACTTAATATATTTTATGGTGCTTTCGCTTCCTGAGACAGTTGTAAGCACCGTGTAACTGCCTCGAGGGTGCT